>VZRO01005378.1:270649-357757 GCA_013397915.1 Daphoenositta chrysoptera
CTATTATCCCTTTTCAAGAGTCTCCTTTTTGGAGAATTTCACAGAGGACAGTCCAGTGTGAACCCCCCCACTGAATTAAGTTTTGCTAGTACAACTGGGATGGAGAAACACCATAAAAGAACTAAAGGTCCAGAGAAAAAGACATGCATGAACACTGTCTTTCTGTGTTTTAGGAAATGGGAGAAGCATGACTTTCTGCAAAGAAGCCCATTAAGAGATGTTTTTGTCACAAGGCACTGATTTCAGGCAAACTGCTAAAGCTGAAGTTACTGACTCTTGATAGATTCACAGTGATCCACAAGAACAATGGTTAAAAAAAAAAAAAANCCTTAGAAAAAATTAGATAAAAAAAAAAAAAAGAAGAAGAAATTCAAGTTGCCAGAAATCTCTGAAGCATAATTGCCTCATTTCTTCTGGATGTCATTAAGATCAGACATTTTTGCTCTTGTTTGACTAGTCAAGTGCACAAATCCTGACTAGCCTTCTCATTAACCATTGTGTTGAACAGTACTGAAGGTTGCCATCCACACCATTTAACCCAAATAAACATTAGATCCCACTTAAAATCAGTGGTCTGCCAAGAACTCTTTCAGGCTCAGTGGGGTATCTGAAGCTGTTAGCCATACTGATCATTAACCAGAGGGCAGAAATTGCCCCAGATGCCCAACAGGCCAGAGAAAATGTCCCATGTATTCAGTGTTTTTCTCGTTGCAGGGAATGAGCCTGGTCACAGCATTTGTCTGAGTTGTCTTCCTCTCTGAAAAACAGCTAGAGCTTAGACCCTCTCTATTTTCTTATTATATTTTGAGGGAGTCAATTATCCTGGCATATTCATTTAAATTGATTTAAATTGTAAATAGGTAAACAGGATTAGACCAAGGATTCGGCCTGACTCTTGTTAGCTTGGGGGAAACAGTAAGAGAAGGTCCCCAAATAATACTGCTGTCAGCTAACAAATCGGTTCACTAAGAGAACAGTCTTATCATGATAGTCATATTAAAAGTGCCTAAAATCATTAGAATTAATTTTAAAATGCTCTCAGGGAAGTAGCTGAGCAGGGACTTAGAGGAAGATAACGAGAGAGAGAGAGAGAGAAGTGAGAACATTAAAACAGACTGATTAATAAAATATGAATACAGACAAAGCTGTGCAGCTGGGGTTTTACACTACCGTTTAAAAATAGCCATACATATTATTCTGACACTGAGCCTATATCACTTTAAATCTTTTAGAAACATATTAAAATTACTCAAAGAGGGACCATTTTCAAAAGCTCCCTGGACTTATGCATGATAACTAAAAAGAGTTTCATTGTAAATCCCTCTGTCTAGTTCAACAGTATTATCTGCTTACAGAGAACCCTCAGAGGACAAAGTCACAGCCTTCATCTGGCAAAATTATTGTCCAGTGATGATACATTGTTTGTGCTTGCAGAAATGCAGCATGAGCACAATAATATTGGATCTTATATATATTAGGATGCTGCATTGTCAGGACAAAAACATCAACGACATTATTGTTGTTACTAATGAGACATTTCTGATATTGCATTGTTTGTCTAAAACCAAAGACAGATCCACTTCAAAAGTCAAGGAAAACAGGTAAAGAAAGAGTCAGCTGTACATCAGTTTTCCATTTTAGAACAAATATTCTCTAGATCATATAGAAGCATTATGAAAATATGTGTAAAAATGAATTTGAGGAAGATGAGTGCTTGAAAACATTTTGATGATAAGATCTTTGTGTATATATGAGATCAGAAGATCATGAGCTTGGAAATAATGTGATTCAGTAACAACCAGTACGGAATGGAATCCTTTAATTCACTTGGAACTGTATACTGGAAAAGCAAAAAAGAACTGAAGTTCTTATTAGTCATCACTGAGTCAAGACATGTATCTGTATCTGACCTACAAAGAAGCAGATTTTTTATGCAGCATTCAGCTGTTCCCTGTTGGGCATGCTAAACGGCACTGCTTTTAGGAACAGCATCCACCCCTGATGCAGAGGCACACCTGTGCAGTTTTCTTCCACTTAGGCCTTCACGACAGAGCTGAAGTGGGATCCTTGTCTTAAGTCAAGCACTGATTTACGTCTGGTTCCTTGTTTCCTGTCCCTTACGTTTACACACACTGAGGAATCTCCTCGTGGAGAGGTTGTGTGCACAAATACCATGGGCACTTTGTAGTGCACAGATGTAGATGAACACGCCCTTCCATGCTTCTTACAGGTTGGTTTGAATTGTTTTCATTATGAG
Source organism: Daphoenositta chrysoptera (assembly GCA_013397915.1). Taxonomy (NCBI): domain Eukaryota; kingdom Metazoa; phylum Chordata; class Aves; order Passeriformes; genus Daphoenositta; species Daphoenositta chrysoptera. The sequence continues at coordinate 272,907 of VZRO01005378.1, forward strand.
CCTATTAGTTCAGGAGTTTAACAGTGCAAACCAACCCTGCTCTAGGCTACTATTTGGCACACAACACCACCAGTACCAGAGCAATGGTTTATTTGGACAGTTTGATAAAATGAAATAGCTCAACCCTTACCCAGCTCAAAGACAAGCAAAAATGCATGTGGAGGTTTTCAGATTTTAGAAACTGTATTTAGATTGCACAAGGCATCTTTTTTTAAAAAAAAGCTAGCTGCTCAAGAAGATGAGAGTTCATAATTTGGGGTAATGGCCATGCCAAATTAGGCAAGAAGCATTGCAATATTGGCTGACATACTAGTGGGTAAAAATAATGTTCAGAGGCAGTGCAGTAAACAGTTGAAATTCCATGGAATTTGGTTTTAAGTATCTGTTGATAACAACATGAGTCATCTGACATAGTGGGGTACGATGATGAATTGCACTCTGTGCTCCTTTGTAAGGTGTTTTGAGATGTGTCAAAGAATTCATGTTTCACACCTAACTACATGTAATTGTTATTGTTTAAGAAAGGTATAATTCAGTACAAAACTAAACATTTTTGGCCATTGCAGACCTTCACAGAAAAATCTTTGAGTCTAAAATTATTTCAAGAAAGATGAATTTGAAAACTGCTGCAGTATCTATGTGAGACGTACCATATACTGCATACACTTGACTGGGAATGCATTTTCCCTTTTATTTTTTTTTCCCCTGTGGCAGTTATTCCCTACATTTTCAGAACTGAGAAGGAAGTATATGATACATTTAGCAGAAGGTGTGCTGCTAAAAGTCTTGCAACTGAAAATTTTAATTTAGAGGCTTTGAATCAAATAATCCAATCCCTCATTAAAATGGTAATAGGCTATTAGTTATTACCAAGAGGTAATACACTCCTCAGCCACAATTGTGGTGAAACACCTGCTCAGAGTTGCTCTAGGTCTCAGGTCACCAAACAGGCCTTGCAGGGGAGTCACCAGCCTGGGCTCCAAGTGTGAACTTCCCCACATTGCAAGTGAGTGGTCACATCTGGGGGATACTGCACGATCATTTTCCCAGTCCCAACAAAAGCAGAGCAGTGAAGAGCACCAGGTGACCCTGTCACAAGCCGTGCTTACCCATTGCTCGTTATGCAACCCTTCAAACGACATAATTTGTGACTGCTACAAAGTATGCATGTGCTAACTGCCTGAATATTCCTGGGCAGACTTTGCACTCGAGCTGCCCTGGCTCTCATGCCATCAGCAGCACCCAAACTTTCATTAATGCTCAGGGTCTAGCAAACCCTGTCTGCTGCCTCTAAGTCATCAGTGGCTGATTGTCATAAGGGCAGCAGGCACAGAGGGACAAGCGACGCATTTTGTCTTTCTAGAACAAGATGGTCACTTCTCAATATTGGGATCAATTTGGAGCAAAAGAAGGTAGCAAGACTGCACATTTTCTTTCACTTCTCTGGAACAAATAGGCAATTATTAATCTCTCTTAGTTCAGCTACTGAAAGCTGTGGCAGTCTATACCAGTATCTGCAACTGGTAGCATTCATAAGCATTGAACCACAAGCACAAAACCACTGCATTTGTTGTTTTGGAGGAAAATTCTGTATTGAAATAGGTGGCATATGTTTCATGAAACAGCCCCATTTCTACTGTCTGCATACCTTACTGTCCCTTCTGCTGTGGATTGCTGGCAGAACTGTACTTCATCACACGTGGACACTCTCTTCTCTTGCATCCCCCCAAACAACATGTGGGATGAAGGAAAAGAAAGTACTCCACCTCAACTTTTTCAAAATTTACCTACCTTTAAATCTCTTTGGCATTCACAAACAGGGTCCTTTGCAATTGCCTGGCAATTATATCTATTTTTAGAGTTGTCTAACACACTTCAAAAAGCAGCAAGGGATGCAATAAAACCAGGGCTACTATCTATCACTTTCATTAAGAAACAACACTTTAATTGCCATGACTTACTACTTCAGTGCTTGCAAGATGGGTGGTGTCACCCTTGAGATTTTTCCAGGCAATGTTTCTACTGAAATTTAGTCTCAGACTGTATTTATTTAAGTTTCTTGCGAATAGGAATCCAGACAATGGTGGGACAAGAAAAATGCACTGTTGGAGAGAAGACAGAATGATTGAGAAACATTAGCTCAGGGATACACTTGTGTGGGACAAGTGTATGACCTGGGAAGGAATACCTCATGCTGTAATGTCTTACATGACATGAAGTCCACAAAGGCTGCTGAAAGAGTGTGACCCTGCACCAGTTTAACTAGGATTATTGCATTTTGACTATTTCTCCTGTAGATTGGACATTCCCCATATTTAACACGTGTTGTGCTCTCTGTAGACTCCTTGATAATTATAAACACAGTTACAGAGATACCCCCAAAAGCACTTATGCCTTGTCATTAATATTGGGTTTGCATATACCATATTTTTCAAACTTACATTTCAGTAAAATTAGCATAACTGAAGGAACACTTGGAATTACCAGTGGCAACCTCAGACTTTTTTGGCCCTGTTAAAAGAGATGTTGGGTTAGTCCACAATCTTTCCCTCTAAGTGAACATAGGACCAGGAATAGCTATTCTGCATCTATAGAAAGTCATGGGATTTTGATCATATGAGAGAAGAGGACTAACTAGGAAATGAAAATGGGTCTGTACTGCAGAGGAGATACTTCAAAAAAATCTTTAATTTTCATGCAATCCAGGATGATAACAGAGCTTGGCCATCATTTGAAGCTGTTCTGGGCTGCATCACAATGAACAGAGATTAGCTGTTATTATTCAGCATCTGCTTCAGTATTCTCAAATTTCTATAAAATTCTGAGCTTTACCTAATAGGACTAGAAGGAGAAACAGACCAATAAATCTATTTTTATTATGATTAAGTTATTCAAGTCTGGGAGTAAATAAATGTTAAATAAAATGCATGGGAATACTGGCTAATCATCTTCCAACCATTATAGTATGGTATTAAGATGTAGACTGGAGTTTCGAACTGTTGTTCAAAAAGATTCTTTTTCTTAATCTTATAGCAAATAGAACAGTCTTTTATTTTTTTTAGTCATTAGAGCCACCCATCATCACCAGGGCTAGATCTTGCCAGTGCAGTTGAAGTGATGCTTAGCCCCTTTTTTACACAGAGCAGCAATTGAAAATGCTTTGTGCGAATGCTCCGAAACCACGGATTGTTTCCAACAATCTTCTTGATGGGACTAAAGAGGCCATCTTTAACCTTGTATGCCCTAGATGGTTTGGGATTTGAGAAATGCCCTGCACTTCCATGTCCTAGTGCCACTGGGGACACCAGCAGAGATTCATAAAGGGAGGTGCTGGCTTGAAATCCTCTGTATTAGTTTTAGTTTGTGCTCTCAGCCATGAGCTTTGTTACTGTCTGAGGCATCCTGCTCTGCACCCACTTTCCCTCTTGCAGTTAAGGCAGGGTGGGCTGCAGGATGTACATTTATGGGTGCCTTTCTTCTATGCTTACCCTATGAATTTTTATTACTGATGCTGGGATAGGAGTTTTGATCTACTTTTGGAGCTGGACATGTAGAGATGTGTTTTGAAACTGTGAATCTAAATAGTACCCATGTATGATTAGGAGACAGAATGAGGACTGCAGAATTAAAATACTCAAGAGTTGTTACTAGACTCCTCATCCCTACCCTCAGTGATGCCAACTGAATTACCTGTCAGGACACCTGTGCTGTGAAGAACTCAGGCATGTGGGCAGCTGTATGGCAGGGTGCCTGGCACACAGGCAATTGATCTCTCCTTGCCACCAACTGCATCCAAAAACTGGCCTCATCCCAGGGGTGGAAGGAAAAGACTTACTTCACAAAGCTGAACCCACAGAAGCCTGTGGTCTACCAGCAAACGACCTTAGCCAACATTATGCCATGAGTACTAGTGACAGCAACCCAGCTCTCCAGTTTTGGCTGAGCCAATGCATTATTCGATATGTCTCTTCACTGGTAAAGACATGTTCTGTCTGAATGAGGCAGATACAAGTGGCCGGGGTTCATCTGTGCACCTTCCTTCATGCTTTTCTCTGCAATAACTTGGGGGTAGGGTTCTGCAAGACTCTACTACTAGTTATAAATAGCTCCATAAGTAGAACAGACACTGGGATACCAGCTGCAGAAGGAGCAGTCCTGAACAACATTTTTAGGTTTATAGCAGAGAAGAAAGAAGACTTCTAAAATTTTAGTCACTGAATATTGGAATCTCTCTTTTCCAAAGACTAACCATGTCATACTATAGCACAAGCTTTCCAGCTTGGAAGACAGCTGAGAATGGATGCATCTCTGTGCATGCCATTGTAGTAGTTGGATACAAAAGCATAAACACATCACAGCTTAAATATTTATAGCATTAAAATTCACTGGCCTTGCATTGCTACAGAAAAAAAAGAAAAAGAGTAGAAACTACCAGGCTTCCAAAACTGAACTTTCAAAATATTTTCCAAAGGTGACATTACTGTGACATTTTTGATACTGATACAAGGCGAGTTACTTGAAAGTAATCTAGGCATACTTTCAGCTATAGTATAAAAGACCTACAGACACTAAGTTATATATGCTAATACTCTAAAAAAGTAAGCATATCAAATAGGTTTTAGCTTCCTTGATGTATGTAAAATCTAATTATTCAGTAGTAGTTCAGACATTAAACTTTATTTTTTGCAAGCTGTAAGGATAAGGAGATAAATTTCAGTTTGAATCCCCCAAAAAACCCTCTCATTCATAACATAAATAGGTTATTTGAGTGTGAATCTTTGCAGAGAGTGACTGTTAGGAAAAAACAGTCATTAAAATGGGGTCACGAAACATAAACCTTCAGAGAAGGCATCAGTATGCTTCACTCCTGCAACAACCTCCGAGGAAACCATGCTGCTCGGAGTGTTTATGTCTGAAATGATATCTGTTTGCAGGCTTCAGATCAGTGAGGAGGAACTATAGTGCCTTCTCTTTTTTCCCAGCCCTATCTGGCTGCCAGTGTCTCTGAGCTGTCAAGGAACAAATCCTCTGACTTCATCTTGCGTGCTCTTTCCTCCGTATTCTGACAATGCCTCTCAGGTTCAGAGCTGTGTCAACCCCGTTGTAATGATTGCTGCTAAAGCGGACACACTGAGGAATTAAATGTGGAGATATATGTTAAAAATGCCTTTCTTATTCATCAGACGTGCCAAGTCCCTGAAGGAAATTTCAAAGGAATAAACACATCTAATGGTTGGAGGTGTTTTAGGGTTTTTTTGCTTCCACAGATAACACTTTATAAAAAAGCAAGCCCTTTTCACTCTTTCTTGTTTTCTTATGTGAGAGAAGGAGAGGTCACGAAAAAACTGAACTTGAGAACTGACAGAATCTTACCATTAAACCAGTTACAATCAGAAATCTAATTGCTTTTCAGAGGAGCAGTGGGATTGCATAGAACAGGATTACTCAATTTTCAGTTCATCATGCTAGCCTAACATCTTCAACATTCCTGTATTATTTTCACAGGGGTTTGCACCAGCTATGTTAATAAAGAAGATTATGTCACAGTCAGCAAGCAAAAAACAAAGTCTTCAGGAGGAATGGTTTCTTATGAATGGAAAATGTTTAATATACATACATCCCAGGAGTCCAACACCATTCCTTAGGAAGAGCTTCTAATTGATTTCATTCAGCAAAGCCTTTGGGATCTCTATTAAATAAATTAGGTTCAGTGGGTAGGCTTTGTCAATCCAACAGTTTCCCTAAAGTAAAAATTTTAACCCCTCCATTTCTCTCAAAGGGATTTGATTATTTAAAAGAGAAGGGGGAAAAAAGAGTGAGAGATAGAGAGAAGGGATAGCAAGTCATGCTATTTAAATAAATGTCAGCTCCAGCCAACTTGACCTTCACTGCAAAGATGATTTTTTTTCAGAAGGCCGCTTTACAAATTTCAGAACGAACTTTCATGAGCTTGTGTTTGGAAACATTTCCATAACATTTTTTTAACTACCTCTCACCATCCATACTTTATCTGTAGTAAAACTCTTCCTTAGCAGCTCCTGCCTGAAGTTCCATTTGATCTCATGCCTGTCCAGCAGTGGAAATGCTGCTAGGAAAGGGCATGACATAGGACTTGCTCTAAGCTCTTCAGGGGTTATTGCTTTGGGAAGACAATTTAACTGAGATGTAGTTGACTTCGTTTTTGTTCAATAGTAGTCTGCCTTGGTCTCTGGGCAAAGATTTGGACCATGCTAGCTCTGCTCCGGGGGGAGACTGAGGTGAAAATTTGGTAATCCAAAATCCAAAAAAAATCCAGAGCTTAAGCTGCCTGTGACATAGCTCAGCCCAAGGCCAAGTGCTCTTTAGAGAAGAGCCTGCCTGTGGCTCGCTGCCCGGCCAGCGTGGCCCAAGCTGGCAAGAGCTTGCTCTAGCCCAGCCTCCCACAACTGTCCCGAGAGAAGCAGAGCATGAGTGCTCCAAGCCAAGGCTGGCTACAACCAGAAGCAAGGAAAGAGCAAACAGGGGTGACAAAGTTTGGTGGGATTCTGCCTGCTCTCAAATCCTGGACTCTGTGAGGACTACATGGCCATTTCTGTAGGAACCAGAATTTTCTCTTAACGTACAAGCAGCTGATCGTGTGTTTGTTACCCAGAGCTGACATTGCAATGGGGACACCAAGACTTTGTCCACTGCCAAGCTACAAGTCCTGCACTAGCTAGAGACCTAAAGACCACTGATCTCTATTGCACCCAGACACAGCAGACAACTTTAGATAAATGAATTAATGTTTCAAAATAGATGCAGTACTTTTCATTCTTGCATTGAATCCATACACCTGAAGTCAGTGGAAGCTGAATTAGCTTGTGCACTTTCAAATGACTCATCAGTCATGCATTTGCTCCATGAAGTGCATCTCCTCCTGCTCTGTTCCGTGAAGGCACAGTGCAATGAGGGCACTACTCAAAAAAGGAGGCAGGTGTCCAAACTTCCCATGCCTTTTTCTCACTACCAAATATATCCTCTCTAGGATCTTGCCCATGCAAGAACTGCAGAGTCACTGATTGTAGCAGGTCTATGTTGAGTTACACAAGGCTAAGATACATGGAATCTCAGGATAAACGAGCAATTGCCTGCATGTAATTTTTAATTGAAATGTTAATGTAATCTCCTGTGCAGCAGACAACATTCAAATCAGATTTTCTTCAAATTTGCTGTTGCTGAAAATAAACACACAAAAAAAACCCCTTCACAAATAAGATCTTGAATCCTAACTCAGATGGGAAAATTCACAGGCCGCTCTCTTTAATTAATTTAAGCATCACTAATTTAAACGAAGTTCTCCTGAGTAATTCCAGTAACAGCACTTAAAAATAATGCTCCTGTGAAAAACTCTGCTACTTCAGAAAATGATCAGAATTAATGTTGCTCATTTCACAAAGAAGATTATCTTTGTTGTGGCACATGCAGAAAGTTCTAGCCTATTAGCAAACAAGATCAAAAATGACATCATTTATACCGGCTGAAACAAACAAGATTTTGATATGGACATATTGTAGGTTTTATGAGAACCTGAAGGGGAACAGGGAAAACAAAACAAAAAATATGTGTATCCACAATGAGAGGGAAAACTATCCTTCATGATCCTAGGAGACAACTAGATAAGATACAACCACTTTTACCACTACGATAAATACTTCGCTAATTCAGACTAAATTCATGTCACAATGCCAAAATTCTCTTCCTGTCATGACAAGCAGTTGCTGGTCAATTTGCATGTTCAGTTTCTTCCTCAGATTTCTCACAGATCAACTTCCAGACTGCTCTGATTTTATCCCACACACTGTAAATGCTCTGGCTTTGGTCCAGTAACTAGAAAAGGTTTTTATTTAACCTGATGATTTTTTGATTTTCTAGGAAATGTGGTTGGGTGCCTATACTTCAGTGAGCTCCTACAGAAATACGAATTCTGCAGGAGCAATACTGTTTTTGAGATAAAATATATAGATTTATGTCTGTAAGAAGGGCTGGTCTGTATAATGCAACCAGGTAGCTACATGACATTTCAGGTGGACACACTTAAAGCACTAAGCATGGTGTCAAAATATTCCTTAGATAGGTTCATAAAGTTAAATCCATTGTTTCACAAGTTAGTTTGCTACAAAATAAGAAGGTATATAAAAATAATTCCTCATTTTAACTACCTGTTGCCTACTATGACCATGCAAACTCAGCTAAGCACAGGTAGGGTCCTGCCTTCTTGGACAGTGCTCATCTTAGTTCCTGGTTTTTGGTTTCTAGCAAAATCAGTTCTATGTAGAGGCTATCACCACCTGATTAGACATGTTCATTCATTCTTTATTTCTGTTCATGGGGACCTGGATTTATTAGCAATCTTTAAATAGCCTAGACTGTATACAGGAGTAAACATCACAGACAGGAAAGAAGTGTGTGGGGTTCTACAGGGAAGAGCAAGATGGCTAATTTTAGATATCTCTATCATTAAACATGTAAATATTATATAAAGGCTACCTGTCTGGCACTTAATCCATAACTTATATATTGAAAGAAGATTCTGACCTTTACTCATTTCTGTAGAAAACAGCAAGAGGTCATAAAGGCATATGTATGTGCCACTTTCTTTTTTTTAATTCATGCTGCAATCTGTGTAGTGTTGAAAATAATAGCCTTTGGGAAGACAAAGAGATCTGAGGCTGTTATGGTCTTAACATATTGCAGTATTCCTTTCAATGTCTTCCTTCACTTCTAAAAATTGATTTTTGTTTTGCTTTTTTTTCTGATATCAACTAGAAAATTAGAGGCTATGGAGCATGCAAGATAAACAGCAAGAACTCTGATCTTTTTCCTCATTTAGAAAACTGAGATTACTTTTCTATTGGTTTGTATTTGAGATGTGCTAATTTTCAAGTGCTTCTTAGAGCAAAGAAAAAACCCTAAAAAGTAAGTATCTCTCCAAAGCACTTTCTAGCAAACTGGATGGCAGTACAAGGTTTTTACATTAAGCTTAGACTCGGGTATCTGAAAGAAAATGAAATATAAAAAGATTTCTCATTGAAATATGTTTCTATTTTTACATTGCTGGGATCTTCAGTCCAATTAAACAAAATCTGACACTAGGTTCTCAGTTGACTTAGGCTGAAGTTGATCTATTGCCCTTTGTTAGAAAAGAAATAGCTGAGTTGCTGAAAAGATGTATAGTAAATCTTTGCCTTGTTGTATTACAGTATATTGGACTAAGCACTCACAGAGTATGTTTAGATACTAATTTTTGGAAGGATTACCTAGAACATAACCTTCCCTGGCTTGCACCTGATTAATTCCAAGGCTGAATACTGAAATGCTTTCTTAGGCAAAACTCTCCTTATCATTAAATTCTGGGATAGTATTAAAGAGTTTGAGTCCAGATTTGCAAAGGCACTTAGATACTTAAAGGTACAGATAGGTATCAAATTGGATTTGTAAAAAAAGTCTATGCAGGATACAGGACTAATTCATTTTGAGAAGTAATGCATATTAGATGTCAAACAGATCTGGTGTTTTGGAAATACTATTGGACATTTCCATGCAAAGTCAGGTGCCTAACAGTCTTCAGAGTTTTTACTGTTTGCCTTACATCTGGAATTCCTTTAAAAGCTGTCTCTCAGATTAAGAGAGTTGAAACAGAGACAAGAAATTAATACATCAAATTAAAAAAAAAAAAAAAGATGTGCCAACCTGTAAATTTCTGACACATAAGTTCTGAATGTTCACATTATAAACTACTCTCTATGCATATCTCATTACTTATGAGACCAGGAGGGTGTAATACATTCAGAGAACAGATTACCTGACTTTACAAAGCATCTTTAAGAACACATCTGCTTTGTCTCAGCATTTGAAATACATTTAGAGCACGCAAGCTCCTTTTCAATTGCAAGTCGAATACAGCTATGTGAACTATTACATTTTTCTCCTGCTGAAATCCAGAGAAATGAAATTACTGCCTTGAGCCATGTTTTGAACTACTAACTATTGCCACTTGAACCAAGAAAAGCTTTCAAACTCACACTACAAGACTTCTCTAGAAGCTACAAAATACCCCTCCAAGCCTCCAATCCACCTTCCAATGGGAACATTTTTTTTGAGGTTCCCCCACAGGTATTTACCTTTCAAGTCAATCACTGCTGAGTCACTTGTGTGTTGGTCTTACCAGAGTACAACCATAGGTCCCTAACAAGTATTTATAAGAAATAATAGTGTGCCTAAAATCTTAGTGTGCCATGACCACAAACATGAAACAGCCCTGAGCGTAAAGACCTGCCAGATGAATCTTGCTGTATCCCTGTGCGATGAGATAAACAAATCTTTGCCTTTCAGCTTTTTGTAATCAAACAAATAAAACCAAGAGAGATTTCTTTTGTTCTGTAATTTTATGTGTGTCAGTGCCGTGCCTTTCCCAGTTCATTTGTTGTGATTTATATTTTCAGAAAGCGTACGTTGTGCTGCATGAGAAAGGTCTCTGTTGAATTGAATTCTCTGACTGCAGTAACTCTAGATGAGCTCAGTGACTCAATATGATGGTTATTTCTTCTTTTTATAAAACCAATGTGTACAGTGGCTGCATTACTTGTAGTAATTAGTTTTTGTCTCATCCCGCAAATTATTCACTGTGTGGGAATTGCCAGAACATTTTTTTTTGCACATAGTAAACCAAAATATTACCCTGCAGTGAGTTTCTATTTAAATAGTGTGCCACAGATCAAACTCTGCTTTAGCTGTAAGAGTTCAGATAAAGCATCAAGAAGTATAAAAGGAAAAGGAATATTTTTCTAAAACTTCAGCAAGACTTCTGTAAGAACCCGCATTAATACACCAAAAGATGACTGAATATCCAAAGTGGCTGGAAAGCCAGTTTTTATCTGCAGTTCTCTGTAGTGAAGGTGAAAGAAGAACATCCACAGAGGATGTGAGAACAGCAGAGTACAAGGATTAAAGGACCAGAGGTGGCCTGAGTTCCTGTAACTGGGAATCCAGCAAAGCTGGGCTCTAGGAAGGTGCCCTCTAACTGCAGTGTTAATACCAAATGCTAACAGCAACTGGCCAGCAGGCAGGACTTGTGTAGCAGACCAGGGAAAAAACCTAAGACTGTGTGAGCAGATCATGACCACAAATGTGTCAGCAGCAGTGTGCCTTCTATACTAGGGGACTTGTTAGCCCCTGAAATTAGAAGCCTTCCCCTAAGTAACTAAACTGGGATTAAGGGATTAGGGCAATGTAGGCAATGTGTTGGAAGCAAAATATATCCTAGTAAAACCACATTCCACGTAGATTTTTCTCAGGGACTTCAAGTCGCAGGAGATGCTGGAGAGCCAACAGATCAGAGAGTCTGCTTCCCTCTGGTGGCAGGGGCTGCTCTTCACCCGTCCATTCCAGTGTTTGGTACCGGGCAGTCAGGCTTATTTTAAGCACATCAGGCAATCACACACTTAGCCTTTCCCATTTCCCACAACCAATCCTAGCAGAATTATTCCCATTCCTAACCTTCCAGTCCTCTGTAAAAGGAAACTTCTTTTATATACATGCTGAACTAATGCAGCATGGGATTTGGGACGTGTGCCATTTTTTTTTCCCCCCTCAAATTGTAAAGAATTACTTTTAAATTCAAAAATAAAAAACAAAATTAAAAAAAAAAAAAACCCCTTACCAGTTTGAACCAAGGAAAAACTAATTTTACAGCCCAGTACAACAAAGATATCTGCTGCCTGCCCCAGGTACAATGTTGAACTGGAAGCACTGCCTTCCCCCACCTTTGAATTTTTGAAGGTGATGGTAATGAAGTGACCCAGTTTACACACTTGGCTTTAGCATCCTCACGTTGCTGAAAGTAAAGAAATTATGACATTGGCAGCAGCTGGTTGAAGGCACAGACCATTCCGTTAGATAAACTGTGTCAGGAGATTTTTGGCTTAGGTCATAATATCATACTTTCATCTTAATGTCCTTCCTCGGGCTGGCTGTATGGCAGGTGAATCAGGGTTTCCTGAGTGGAAGGAATACGAAATGGGGCACAAAAGGAGCCCTTAAGAGAAGACTGGGAGATTATCGTCCAGACGTGATTAAAGGGGGGAAAACCCATCATGTTTATAACCCTTGTCGTGGAGGAGAGCAGCTCATCCTGACCCGGCAAGTCAGGACGCTGTTGTGCTGTTGTGGCCAGTGCTGAAAACGGGGAAAGAGAAGCACAACACGCCAGCTCTGGAGGCTGCAGAGGCCACAAGGTCCTCTCAGATTTGTGTGAAACACTCTCTTATTTCACAGCAGCTCACTCCTGGTTTTGTGGAGTTCACTCTGTGCAATCCGCAAAGTCACTGGTTCACAGCAGCCAGAGAGACACGAGCTGTGTACAGACACTCTCTCGGCACACACAGATAGCAGGGCAAGCCAGACAGACTTGCCATTTTCCACACAGCTACTGTTACAGGCTCCCAAAATACATGAGTTATTTACTCATTATTGGCTGCCCAGTCCCAGGCGTGGTGCTTTCCAAATAACATGAAGACACTAATCTCTCCCTACAGAACAAAATCCAAAATAGGAAAGATCTTGTTGGAACAGTGGTAAGGGACACCAGATACAAGCAAAGGGCTCAAGGCAATTAGCAGAAATCACTCCCTTAAAATACTTTTGTTGTTGCAGTTATGACACAGCAACTTTACATTCTCCCCTTGCCTTTATATCATATCACCATTCAGTTCAGCAGTTTACCCCTTCTATCTGGTTCAAATCTCAACCACACTTTTCCAAAGAACTCAAACAATGGGTTTATTTCTCATCCGGCTAACCACAGAAACACAGAAATTCTGCAGTAATAAAATGTATTTTTGAGTGTATCAGCTGAATGAGAACTTCAGAACTCCTGCACAAGGAAGTAATTTTAACTGTTTATGTGGCAATAGACTCTCTAAAGGACATAAGAGATTTCTTATTTGATTATATCTCTTTCTTATGAATAAGCCTCTGAATAGGAATAAATCTTCTCCTTTCTACCCATCACAAGTTACTTCATAGCTGTGGCACAAGCTGTGCCATCCTACACTAGCTGAGGAGTGAACCACCCATCCATGGCTTATGTGACAGGCAGTGCTCTGCATATTCTGAAATATTCTGAAATTTCACTGTTTGAAATACAACAATTTTCTCAGTAATGGTATAAAAATATGCTGAAAAATATCTCAGTAAACAGACTGACCTATTCTCCTGGGCAAGATGTTGGAAGACTGGACTAAACACTGTGGCTTGTCAGATATGCTAATAGATGAGCTGTATTTTCAGCACTGATCAAAAGAAGAATACACTGAGAAAATGTCACTTTTACAACCACTAATTGAACATGACTATGGCTGACAGCACTTTCCTTCCTCCTCTGCCGACTCTTAAAGATTATGTCCCATTTGTTTATTGGAAATATTCATGCTTCCCCAAAGATTCACCACAAACTGCATCTCTCTGCCAACAGGACCTTCTATGTGGAGTTGTTTGTTATTCTGCATTTGTTTCTCACTCTTGCTGGATCCAGCCAATTCAAATCACCATGTTCATGCAGCATTTCTGCCAGCAGAGGAGGGAGTGCAAGTCATGCCTAACTTTGCATTTGGTTATGCCACCCTCCAGGGTCATCAAAGCAATACCAAGGAGGTCTACATTCAAACTGGGTGACCCCAGGCAACTTTTAGTTGCAACAAACAAGACTGGGTAAACTGTTGAACAAGTAGCATTCACAAGGAGATGAACTGAAGGAAAGAAAGTAAGAGACAACAAAGAAAACGAGCATTGATTGAAGTGAAACATGTTGGGAAACCATCCCTTCAGAAGGCCTGATAACATGAGATGAGGATCTTCTGCACATTGGGTTATGACTTCCACATATTTTTATACATGGACTTGCACAGACCCAAGCTCATGTCTCAAAACACCTTTCAGCTCTCAGCACCTCAGTGGCAAGCACTACAACCACCAAAGTCACTCTAACAGAAGCTAGGCTCAAATTTAACAATCTAGTTTAAATGCATCTCTATAAGCGAAATGTAAAATTTTCTTGTACCTGCAGCTAGCTTCTTTCTAGCCCTGCTGGAAGCTGGATGACAATGATTCCTGGGAAGTTTTCACATGGCAGATATCCCAAGAAACACCCCATTTCAGCAAGATGCCTGCCACCAGCAATAGGTCTATAATGCCAACTGCAATTAAATCCTTGAAAAGTAGCATGCAGTATCTCACAGTTTATGAATAGCCATGAGTATGTTATTGCTCACAGACCCATGAGCTCAGCAAAAATCTCAGGTAATTTTTCATTATCCTGCAATCCTCTGCACCTTCAAATCAATCAAGGTTCTGCCATGAATTTCTAAAACAGGGTAGAATACCTCAGGACATGCAAAAACCCACAACAAGGAGAGCACAGCTCATGGTGTAGTAGTAGCATAAAGCAACACAATCTGTATCAGCCCAAATAAAATACACCCACTGTTGCATGATTTATAACAAAGCATTTTCGGTGGTGCATTTGAAAGAAGTGAATTCTGGAAGGTAAAACACAGATTCAAAGATGTTTGTCTGTTAAAAAAATAAAATGCTATAATTCCTTTCTTCTTATTTAGAAAGAATAAAAAAGGAAGAAGTTTTCCTTATGCACAAGCAAAGCCAGCCATGGCTTTGCACACCTTCAAGCCATATACGGCAGACAAAGAGAAGTGGTAGTAGCACACGTCCAGATCCTTTTTACCAACAGGTAGCTGAGACCTGTCTCTCTTAATATGTCAAGATCCCTGTTACTTCTGTATGAAACTAATGGGAGTTTCATATATGCATAAAGAGAGACTAACTCAATATATATATTACTCACAGTGTGTTTTGAATGAGGGGGGTTTCTGTAAATACCTATACTCAGAGGGATGGCTTCAGTCCCTGTTAAGGCTCTGCTGTAGCATCAGGAGCTTGGCAGCTGTGGGGTGAGACCAGGGCACCCAGATGGGCAGTTGAGCATCTTCTGCCCCTCTCCTAGGGGATTCTTACAAGCACACCCATAACATTCTGGAAGAAATGCCACAGTGCTGCAGCAGACAGGGAGTGTGATATCCTGGTAGCAATAGATGAAATCCTGGCTCCCCTTCATGATGTTTCATTCCTTAATTTCCCTGTAGCCAGAGTTTTGATGGGTGACTTTGATAGATCACAGCAAGGATAAAATGCCACCTGTCTCTAAGACAGCCTCCAAAGGCAGTCTGGGCAAAAGCAACAGAATGATGTAACCCACTCAGTCTGCTGTTTGGCCTGCAGCTTGTAACCACTGCTGGCACCCTACCAGGCTGTGTGTGCCTCCAGCCCCAGCTCTAGGTGACCACAGTGCTGGTCTCCCTCTGTGACAGGCTTGGCTGCCAGCTCCACTTCTCTGTCTTCACTCACACACAGCTGCTGCTGCTTGCATGCCTCAGGCAATGTTTCCTTTCCTTCCTTTGGCTCAGAGGATTAGCAAATCAAGCTGGATACTAACCCAGGAGGCAACATAGTGCCCCATAAAGAGCCAGCAAGAGTGTGATAGCCCGCTGTGCTGTGTCCCAGCTGTGTAGTCAGTGGCCCCAGGTCTGGAACAACATGGAAAGCATCCAGCCCAGTGCCCTCAGCATCTGGCTTGGATCCATGTAAACAAATTATTGACAACTACTCAAAAAACCCACATGAACCATACAAACTCTTTTAGTTCTGTATGAACAGGAGTTGGACTCGATGGTCCTTGTTGGTCCCTTCCAGCTCAGCATATTCTGTGATTCTGTGCAATTCTGAAAAATGAAGTTTTAACACTCACATTTGAACCTTTTTTTGCTAAGTCTCAGTTCACCATTTCAAGTCAAAGTTATGGGCAGGGTTATGCTATGTAGGACCATAAAACATGGATATTTTGGGATTCAGTTTCCTTAGGTGCTATGAGATGGACATTCTAGCATGTACTGTTCATAGCAGGCAATACTGCTCATCTTTCTTTCCACCCACAATGTGTTTAGCTCCAGCAGAAGCAAACATACTTCAGGTTGCAGGCCAGCTGTAATAAGATGGATTCGTATCTCAGGAAGAACAAGATGGTCTCTGAAAGCCTCTTCTTTCTGAGAGTGGCTCTGGACCTGGCAACTATTAGAGCCAGTAGAACTGAAAATAGAACTGAAATGAATTTGTGGTACTAAAAGGTTGTTAGATAAATGGCTTAAGAGGAACAGTTAAACAGAGCAGAAAATTTAAGTAACTGTTTGGGTTTATTAAAAGAGGGATGATCTGGGGCCAGCTCCTTTAAGAGTTAACATTCGTCAGGGCCTGAGATGCTTCTCCTACTGCCTGCAGAGACCCATTAGAGATTGAAGCATGGATGAAAGAGGTACAGATCCTGCTCTGGGTCTCTGCCTAGAGAAGGAAGGAAAGGCTGTGGAGCAGTGGGAGAGAGCAGATGGGGATGACAGCCTTTTCCTGCATCTGAATTACCAGGCCTTTGAGGTATTGTCAAACCCTGATGGTGACAAGGGTGTCTGTACCCTAATTCAATATCACTCCAGTCTATTACAGGCTGGACTGAGGACACTAACTTATTTCATATGACTTATACAGTATAGGCACTGCATCTGGTTACATAAACAATATGATGGCCAGCAGGACCCTAACAGTAAAGGGTTTGGTAATGTTTTTTTCTTCTCTCTGAGTTCCTGGAAACATAAAAAGAAACAAGGAGGCAAAGGTCTGAATAAAGGAAATCCAAGTAGTATTTATGAATATTTTTGCTAGGCAAATGCCTTTACTTGAACAGACTCTCAAACACATGAAACGCTCTTAGGGCCTTCCCAATTCCCCCAGGACTGTCTATTCATTGGTGTATGTCTGTGTGTGCTTTTAACTTAATAAAACCACCCCAGCAGTTGAGCTATGGAAAATGTAAGTCTATGGGAAGCATTCAGCTCTGACTCATTATCTGCATCTAACCACAGGATCAAGAGCTCAGATACACAGAGCAACCCCCATATCAGCACAAGTAGCCTACAGCGTTCTTTTCCTCACCAATTTTTTCACTCAGTATAAAGTTTTGTTTGATTTTTCATCCCAAACATGGCTACTGTAACACTGTAAAGTAATGAACGGGTGAGAGAGCATGGGTGAGAGAGACAGGTTCTTTGGCAATGTCCCTGCTAAGCTGCTGGCAAGTTGCCTTGCTCAGGATGTGGAACAGCAGCTGAAAACAAACACCGAGCCCCTATCAGGAAGCCTCAGGACTGTAATGCTGTTGCTAGGGATCCTGCTTGAAAAGTGGCATAGTTGAATAAAGTAGGTCAAGAAAATTACCATTATAATGATATTCTCCTTGCCGTTCTCTAGCCGGTCCCCTACCTGGCCCTGTGCCACTGTAGGACCTTCCTCATGGCTTCTTCTTGCCTTCCTGCACAGCAGCCTATCTGCACAGAAATGGAGAGAAACTACATTTCAGCCTAGTGGGAAAGTCTCCCAGCTTTTTTTTAGAAAAGGGAGCTGTTGCATGGAAGCACTCAGACTGAGGAGAACCCACACGTCCCAGGTGAGCTCTGCAAGGTATTGCTGTCTCCTCCCCTTCCAGCAAACAGCCACCCTCTGGTACAGACTAAATACTGAAAGGATGGATTTAAAGATTGGATGTATTTAATGAGAAAACCTGATTTAGATGCCCGTTAAGACACACACCTGTCTTGCTGTTTCTCTTTGGCAGACCCAGCATCTTGTTCTTCACTCCTGGGAGCATTGAATGGTTTCTGTGGAGGTGCCTAGTCTTGTTACACTATCCACCAAAAAGACAGACACATATTTCTGTGATAATATCCTAATGTAATGAGTTAAGAATTAATCATCTAACCTATGAGCCCCCAGTTGCCACAAATCTGTCCTATTACAGCCCCAGAGGTACAAGCTTGCTTTTTGACTTAGGTCAATTTGCTTAGGGGCTACCTTATGAATCAGGCAGGGTTCAGGACCAAGACAATGTACCCAAAAAGCACCAACCAAGAAGAGCCTCTGAAAACCCTGTTAGCCAGGATTAGGGCAGTTCCTCCTCTGCTTCCTTGTGGGAGTAGTCTTGTTAGCTGGTCTGTATCATCACTGTGGTCTTATCTCGATAGGCCAGATGGTAGCCAATGTTTTGGAGAGTGGTGGCCAGGCCTGATTCACTTCTGTTCTTCCCATTTTGAGAACAAACATATGTTCTCTCTGCTGCTGTGCTACTGCTCAGGAAGACTAAGATCAGACTGTTTAGCTCATGGCACAACCCAGTGTTTAACCCCCTTTCCAGCCAGCCATGCCTTAGCATTGCCAAGAAAATGACTCAATACATGATATTAAGAAAGAAATCGCTCCTCTGTTCTACCATGGAAATGAAAACATTAATATCTACTTATTTAATAACTATGAATTAGATATTGTTTGCACAGTATTTACCTATGAAGAACATAGTGTTTTTAAAAAATGCTAAATTTGAAAAATTGCATGAAAATTAACTTCTATGAAAACAATAAGCCTTTTATGCTTATACAATAACTTTTTATTCTTCAGCAGTGTTGCTGTTGTCAAGCTTTTCCATTTCCTTCATAAATGCCAACTGTCTGATGAGAAGACTATTAACTATGAGTGCTGGTGATACATAATCTCTGTCTTCATCTCAGAAAGAGCTTGGGGGCAGGGAGAGGCAGTTGTATGCCCTCTGATCATAGCAAAGCCCAAAGTGAGGAATATAATTACACACGTATTTTTGTCATACTTTTGCCTGAGGCTGTGGACAATATTTTGGATCTAGCTCTCTTTTTTTTATGTCACAGATGAACTGATGATGCTAGTCAAGTACTTCCTTTGGTGCCCTTCTCTATTTACAAAGACTGCACCAGGAGTGCTATTTCCATGAAAACCGCAGGAGCAAAACAGAATCAGTCACCATATTCAGAGAACCCTGATTCTGCCTTTCCAAAGGGGTTTGTGTTTAATATCTCTGCTTTCATTTCCTCTGATTTCTCTACTTTGTTTTCCATATCTGTTCTTTTTTTTCCTCCTCACACAACCATGTCAGAGACCAAGTCCCAAAATTTTGCCTTTGCCACCTGCCTTAGGGAACCCTCCTCAGATCCAATGCTCCATTGCTGTCAGGATGCCTGGTGAGCAGTGACTTCCTGTGACATCTCATCATTTTATAAAGGCCTACTTAACTGCTTCATGAGGTTAGCTCAACACCCCAGGATATGGTACAGCTTCTCCCTACTAGCAGGTACATAAGTGTAACAAAAGACATGGTTCACAGCAACCAAAATTAGCTTTCAACGTCAAAGGAGATCCCCAGGAAAGAAGAAAAAGGCTATGAATTTCATAAATACACAGTTTATATCTAGAACTAGAGTCAGATGGTGTCTGTTGTGCTCTGAGGCTTTGCCATCTTGTTTTATTTTGCTTCACAGCAGTTGCAATTGTCCTTTGATTCTGACAGGGTATTGTGCTGTTTTCCCATGAATTCTGTTCAGATTTATGTAAAGGGTTTGAGTCGACCAGATTTCTTATGTATGTTAAGGTGTTCCTTGGTCCTGCTGTTATTTATGTATTTGTTCCCTAAGTTTTTTAAGAACCTGACAAGAGGACTCCAGGTACTGTTAACTGTCCTTTAAGATACTTTGACAAAAATGCCAGATCCAATTAGATCAGACAACCCAACAGTGAAGTCAGCCTTGTACATGTTCCCCATTTCAATCCTTGCCAGTGCAGCTCTCTTCATGCATTCTGCCCTCTGCTCACCTCCTGAGGATGAGGACAATTTCTTTAAGACCTGCAGGGAAACAGCACTAGACGCCCACACTTTCCCATTTCAGACTGCTCCAGCACAGGTACTGCTGCTGGCTACAGCTCTTGCAATGGCAAGGACAGAAGGAGAATACAGAGAGTGTGTCTGTGATGTGTAATTCCCTTTGGCACCCTACACTTCCATGCTATCCTTTCCAAAGCCAGGGCATTTAACACAACACAGACACTTTGCGCAATGCTGGCAAGAAATCTCTGTATTCAACAGACGTTACTGGGCATCTGTTCTGATCCAGCTGCTAGCAGAAGAATTTGGAGACAGAAGAGAGTGGTCCTCTATTAATAAGGGATTTCAGTATATATCTGATTACTAGAAGTTCAGTCACTATCACTGATAGGAAGTAGCACTTCTTACTGCTCCCCAGACACCCTGCTCCATTGCGGAGGCCAGTACAAAATAAGCTTCAGGAATACTAGTGAAAGCAGGGAATTTAGGAGTCATATACAGTGCTTATAGCCACAAGCACTCCACGGAAGTCAAACCAGGCCAAGAAACTTGTCAGAAACAGGAAACAGGGCAGTTCTTTACTGCTCTAAGTCTAGAGGAACTGCTGGATCAGGGTGCAAGTTAGAACATCTTCAGGTGGGAAATTGAACCAGCTTTGAACGGTCTATAAACACTGCCTTAGCATTAGCTAGGGCATGAATAAGACCAGCACCTCTAAAGAGGAGAGCCTCTTGCCTGGGTCAAAGTCCTGTTTGCCACATCTGGTGTTTCTCCAGAGAAACATCTCTAATCCACTGGCTCTGAACTCATCACGTGTAAGGGTTGCCATGGGGACACGCTGAGATTGTGCCATTTTAACATTTATCTTCCAGATTCCTCAATGAAGTGACTACGTAGGCTTCTAGGCAATAAATATGGATATAAAAATGTGAATATATAAACCAACCCATCAAGCAACTTCAAAGCTGCAAAATACCCCCATCCTGGCAGACTTGAGTATTAGCTGCTGTTTGCAGAGAAGCTGTGGGAACATTCACTGTCCCCAGACTCATCTCTGCCATGAATGCGGAAAGCAAAAGTGTTTGGGTGAATGGCTCATAAACACAGCTTGTTTTCACAGTGAGAGAAGACAGGGAAGGGGGAAGCTGAAATGTTTAAGAGAAGCTTCTGAACATCATTCATAAAGCTCTACCTATGCTTTATTTATGGTACCTTTTCAGCAAATTCATTAGTCTATAACAAGAAGACAAAATTGACATAAAGAGCTGTAATCTAAACATCCTGCTGAACAGGTGTGAGGAATGAAAGACAAGCCTGAGATCTTACCCAGAAACGCTTGTGGCTTTTCATTATTTAGACTTGTTACCTTTGCAGTCTTTATCTGGGAGAGGAATTTTAAAAATTTTTAAAAAAAGAAAAAGAAAGGAGAGAAGGGGGAGGAAGATGGCAAAGAGGCAAGAAAAAGAGAGAAGATGAATATAGTTAACATTAGCTGATGCAGCATATAACCCGTGTCCCATGGCAGGAATAGGGCTGACTTGCTCTCCCCCAGCAGTCATGTAGCTGCTAAGTATGACTGCCAGGCCTTCAGGTATAAAGAATGGAGGAGTCATCTAGGGAAAATTAATACTACCACTGAAGTCAGTGAAATTTCTCCAGGGATACTGTAAGGATGAGGATGTCCCAGCCAAGTGGAAAATGGCCTGTATTGATCCCCAAGCCCATAAATTGAGGGTATGTTCAGACAGCAAAGCTGCACTGTAGCTCAGAGGTGGCAGAAGCTCAAATCTTCACGGCAGCTTTCCGTGCCCTGCACCTGCCCTACGGCACAAACTCTTGGAATCTCCATGGTGTTTTACCCTTGCAACGTGAGTGGCACCATCTAGAGAACCTCTCTGACGGAAAATCTTATCCACGTCCTCTTCCCACCGCTGCCCAGTCCCCTCTCACCCACAGCCACTCTGGAGATGCCCACTCCGAGTTAAATACTGGGGCAGTTCTGCTGGCAGCAGAAGATGGTATAAACCAGTCTTTAGGACTAGGGATCAAATCAGGGTGGCTTCAGGAAGTGCTTTCTGACTTTTCTTCTTCCCAAGGGATGGTTCTGGCGATAGAACTGAGAAAAATCTCCAAGCCAAGAGGAAGCAGTGTATATAATTGTGCTACTTCATATAACCAGCATTCCGATAATGTAATCTTGTAGACACTTTTTAATTTTTAATACATAGGTACTTTTAAACAGGTATTTGAGTGGTTAAGGTGAGCGTAAGTCAGGTGAATAAATATTTGGCAAGTTTTTGATGTCTGAATATGATTAGAATACAAAATGCTCTGGATAGATTGGAAAAGCTTTCTGGAAAGACATCAAGATGGTTCTCAGCAGGGGTGATTGCAGTGTGCTACACCCAGATAGGCACAGTCAACTAAGAAAATGAGTATACTCTGAGCTGGACAGCAAGTTCTAGAAAAATGTCTAATAATTACAATGAATGATAACGTTTGCATGCGTCAAGGCTATTGAAAAGCAAAAACATCACCCTGAATTATAAAAAGAGGGGTAAAACCTGAAAGATGCTCTATTGGTAAGATCTCAACTGGAGTGGTATGTCCAGTTTTGGACCAAACATTTGGAGAATGATCTGGAGCACCTGGAGGGCAGAAGGACACTGAATTACCAGAAATCTAAGAAACATCACCAGTGACTAATGATTGAGATAAATTGTGTTTATCTCAAAAGAAGCCTTAAAATACAGACAACACAATTGCAAAGGAGAAGGGAACAACTTGTTATTGTCTGGTTAGATGTGACATAATGGCAACTCAATTGCAACAAAGAGGCAAAATTAGGAACTATTCTATGTCACTAAGAAGATGGGGCACAGAAATAGATATGATGAATCTTCATCACTGGAGCCTTTGACTAGGAATTATATAGTATTTCTGAGTGTGGGATAGGAAGGGAAGACATGTAAACAGGTCTGATTTAAGCTTTTTAAGCTAGATGATACTCATCGGTATATTTTATTGGACAATAATTCTCTCTAAAAGGTTCTTCATTTTGTTTTTATGCAGATATATGCCACAGAAAAATGAAGAAACCAAAAATTCAAGAGGTTTTTCAGCCCAGGTGTAGGTCAGTGCCCATAGGTACTGTATGAAGACAAAAGAGGAACAGTTCTAGCTAGCTTAGTCTTGCCACTCTGGGGGAACAATTAGGGCAATTAGGGCAAGGAGTGAAATACCAGCATGACCTGAACAGGCTCATTATCAATGAAATCTCAAAATGACAACATCAATTAACAAAATGCACCGTGCAGCATGAAATTTTAGCATGAATTTAAGCTATCTAGAAAGGGCAGAAATAGAAAGTTTGTAGTGTTCTTTGATTCACTTTATCTGAGGAACAAACATTCTCTTTTGACATGTGATGAGGCAAAGACTAACATTTGAAAAAATTTTTACTGTCTTGTGTGTGTAGTCTGTTTCTTAAGACAAAGCACTGGTTCAGGTAATAAGTTAATTCAGCAGATGAAGTTACATTAAAGCAACTCTTTTATCAATTAGAATTAATCCTTCACATCTGACATTTGCAGCTAAGGTGTACAAGGAGGTAATATGATGCAGCAATGAAAAAACACACTGTCTGGAGCTAAAAATATCATAAACCACACTTGAAAGTTAGCTCTAAGATGAATAAATTACCCTTTTAATGAAGTGAGATGCATATATTTGACCACCAAATAATATTGAGTATTTGGTACTAAAGAAAATACAGGTGTTACTAATAACACATACTTTTTCTCGTTACAAACTCTAGTACCGTTTAGTCAGAAAAGGCAAAAATCAGTAGTAAAAGGATTCCTACTAGCCACAGTGCCTAACAGCATCAAGGGCCAGATCAGTGAAACAGCACTAATTCTTGCTAGATACAGCAGTTGGGATCAACACCTCAGCACGCCAAACGGAGTTGCTGGTTTAGAGATCGTGAATCGAGGAACAACAGTACAAGCAGTGTCCAGAATGCCTCACTGAGCTTTCCAGGGTTTACAAGTCAGCTTGATCTAGTAGGGAAAATACCCCATGGCTTTATCCACAAAAGCAAAACCACCAGTCTACAGCTCACTGCCCTCCCAGCTACCTTAGCAATGGAAATTAGCTAAGGGCACATGGATTTTCCTAACAGCATATTGTGCTGAGCTCAGGGGCACAGGAGCACAAACAACCAATTTGCCCAGTATCAATTGCTCGAGACTAAAGCACTCGTGTTTTTAGTGCTGATGGGAGAAGGGCTGAGCTGCTGTGACACCACCAGTGGGTAGCAGCAACGTGCACAACTCCTGAACACAAGCAGCGTGCCCTGGTTGAGGAGCGGGAGCACTGTGGACCAGATATTCCTGTTTCTTCAGTGACTCACTCTGTGCAGCAGCTTTAGCAAGGGAAGTCCAGGCAGCTGCAGTGCTGCCAGCACTCATGACACATCACGCTTTTGTAGTCCCTGAGCTGGTGTAAATTGATTCTTGTTCTCTCTTTTTAACATAAAATGCAATTTATCTCTCAGAGGAGGAGATTTTTGGGTAAGAAGAAACAGTTCAAAAATTAACTTTGGTCACAGAAAGCAAAATTTTAATTTGCAGTTCAAAGCTACCTATTAGTGAATGGTACCCAGAGGAGGGAAATCATGCAGCTGTCTGAAAGGGGTCCAAAATTCAAATAAAATGTTTCCAGGTAAGCTAGCCAAATTCATCGTAATTACCCTTGGGTGAGCAGACCAAAACCTATAATTTGTCGACAGCATCCTACAACTATGTGTGCAATTAGATAAATACTATAGGCCTGGACTGAAATTCACTTTTCAATAATTGACATAAATAAATGCATAAATAAATAAATAAGACAAAACCGTAGCGTTTGGGGTTTTTTTAGGAAATACATTTATTTCCTCATTCAGAAAGGTACTTAAGGTATTTCTTTGAAATTTGAACATGCAGAAGCTCCATTATCAACAGCAGCAATGCTGCCTTTGCAAGCTCTTTTTAAAAATATTTGTGTGTGCTAGACACATAAAATATCTTTTCAAAAGCAAATTATGCCACTGGGAATTGGCTGTCTAAAGACCTTAGAGTATTTGGGGTTTAAGGCTGGATTTTTGAAGCCTCAGGTCTTAGGCCTCATTTTTAAGGGTAAAACTCGAACAGAAATAGTTTATTTTTTTTTTTTTTTTAAGTTCTACATTTAATTTGCTAACTCGCTCCTGTCTCCTTAAAGAGTTGCATCACATTGGTGCTCAGGCTATGGCGAGACACCTTACTTCCAGGGAATTATTTACTGAGGTTTCCCGTGCAGAGAATTGGTTCTTGGCTCGCATTAAACAGGAGCTGACAGGGGCTGGCTCACACTACAGGCAATTGCCAAGTCAGTGAATCTTTTCAGCTCTGTGGACCCCTTTCTAACAAGCAAAACTCTTCTGCTTCTCTCCTAAATGGGTCATCCTCTACAGGGAGGATACCTCATGAGAAGACACAGACACAGCACACTGTATCTGTCATGGGCAGCTTTCCTCTCTTGTCCTGTTGCACAGACCACAACACGTGTGTTGATGCTGAGCACAGCGAAATAAAGAAATTCTCATGCTAGATGGCAGCATGGAGAGCCCTTCCCTACAGCATGTTCCTCTGGCACTGGGAACAGCTGTACCACAGCAAAGAGAGCAAATCTGGACTGCTTGGCTGTGCACTTATCAAAAACCCAATCAAAGAAATCTACAGTTGCTGTTGAAAATGAAATTATTCTTGAAGGAGTAATATAAAAGTAGGCTATCCCCTTGTTCATGGCCATGTTTTATTCAGACTGTCCAGTTTTGTCAGGGGGATTAATTGAATTTTCTAGTTTCACAGAGTTTGTCCCATTTAATTTTGTTCTAAATACTAAGAAAGCAGTACCTAAAGTCCCGAGGCTGGAGAATGGGAGTTTTCATTTGTTTGTCCAGCTTTGATGAACACTGAGTAGTTTCATTTACATACTGCAGTGGTAACACTTCAGCCAGCATTATATCCAGGGGAGCTGATTGGCAGGCATTTAAAATGAAGGATTATCTTGTGGTTGAGGCAGAAGAACAGGACTCAGGAGACCTGATTTCTGCTCTTTGATCAGTCACACAAATCTGGCATGACACCGGGCAAGCCACTTAATAGCTCCATGTCTGTGTTTTTTAGCAAAACTGAGGGGAGGAATGTTTTCATTTTAATTTCACTTTTCTCCAAACAGAGGGACAAATTGTTTCTTATTTATTGGCATAGTAAGGACCTCATTTCTGTTGTGCTCCTCGGTGTTTTCAAAATTCAAACCAAAAAATGCTTTTATATATTCAGGATCTGTTTTCATATGAATACTGAAAAGTGATCAAGTTCTCTTCTATAGAAATTGGGCCTAGGAGTTTCATCACTGGTTTTCATCATTATAATTTGCTACCCCTTATCTGGCAATGATTTCAGGCCTCAGAAAACACTTGAGAAAATTATTTTACAAATACGATCTGTAGAAATGAGCTGCAGGTGTACGTAAGAGATTGTGTTTATACATCAGAGTAATAGTAGTAGTTTTGCTGAAGCCATGACAGTCAAAACACGTAAGCAAAACAAGTTTTCTTGTATCTCTCACTAGCACAGGTAGGGTGCCAAATACGCAAGCCCAGTGCTCACGTTGTGAGCTCTGAAGTACCTTTGGAAAAATCAGAGTTCCAGCCTCCTGCTCTCCTACCCTCTCCTCCCCCCACAAAAAATGCCGGCGTCGGTGCTGATTTACCAGCAAATGAACAGACACCACTCCCCTTCAAACACTGAATCTGTGCACATAACATTAATATATGAACAGCCATTATAGTGGTCACAAAAAGAGTTTGTTCTCATTTTCCCCACACTGCAGCTGACAGCTCAGCACTTGAGCTGCAGTGATGGGCAGTGACTGCGCCAGAGTTTCCTTTCAACTTCACTTATACAAGACACTGATTATTTGGACAGATAAATATCAGAGAGGAATAATTTACTGCTGTGCGTCTCACTGCGCTGTATAAGTCTCTCTTTAATGCAGCTTAGCTACTGAAAAGAAAATCTATTTTTATTCTAATTTTCTGCATGCTTACAGGGGAGAATCATTGTTGCAGTTATGATTTAATAAACAACTTGGATCTGAACCAGGTTAATAGATGAGCACCAGGCATAACAATGGGACAGGCATAAGAACTTCTATTTTTCAGTCTTAAAAAAAAAAAAAAAAGAAATACAGCAGGACATCAAACAATCTTCTCTTCTTCCTGGTTTGCTTGTAATGAAACAGCCCAAATCCAGATTTGCATCTGGAGTCATACATTAGCTCAGCTTTTCCTACCTGTCATTGCACACCTGGCTCTTTACAGGAGGAGACATCACAGCCCATTTGCTCTTCTTTCCAAAAGTATTTTGAAGGGGCAAGCCACCTACCAACCTATAGAATGTTTTACTAATGCAAAAGCAACCAAGCCATGACTATTTGATGTGAACTTGTGGTCACTCTTAATTATTAGATTTCAGGCTAATTTGACAATGACCTTTTACCTGATATTGGTAGTTTTGTTTCCCGTAGTTTTTCATTAAAGGAAGATAATGAAAATACAAGCTCCTTGGTGTAAATCATTAAAGACTAGCAGTGTGATAGCAAAAAGTACATTCTTCCTCTTCTGTTTTTTCTTGTTCGTATTTTGAAGTATCCTTATAAGATCATGAAAGTGAAAGACTCACTAGCCTGCAAAAATAAAGAAGTCTTCATAAGACACCATACTGTGTTCCATGAGAAGCCCCTGTTATATTGCCCTTGGCAAAATTCACAAAGAGTAGTAGTCTGTAAAAAGATTCCTTGATGAGGACAGCTTGTGCAAACGGAAAGGCACAGTGTGTCTGGAAAGCCCATGCTGTTAGCCAGGGCTGAACTGCCCCAGAAGTGCTGGGCATGCATCAGACTTTTGGTCACCAGAAGATGGTAATCTTCCCTTCCAGCTTTTTGTAACACTATTGCTGAAACAGAGGGTGTCAGGTGGATGACTTATTAAGGACTCATTTGTGTGCGCCCTTTAATGCACTGCAGTCTAGCCTGATGTTCAGGCAAATGCATTTCACAGGAGTGCCTCATAAGCAATCTGTACACACATTAGCTGGGAAATTGCAATGGTCTCAAAACTGAAGTAGTTTATACTGCATTATCACTGTCAGATTTGCTTAAAAGACCAGATCTTTCTTTAGCAATGCCAGAAATAGTGAGTGTTCTCACTTATATTCCTCACTTGGAAACAGAGAGTTGTATTGCAGTGTCTTCTTCTCTTTTGAGCAGAACCAGCTTTTGTCTATTTTCTAGACTGGGGAGTACTTCTCCTGTGCTATGTTATTCCTCAGTAAAATAGCAAGGGATTTGGACTGAGTGGGCAATTTGACTAGAACAATTCTGTTGGTGCTGAACTGTAGTATTTCAGCTGTCCAACTAGTTTGCTCATTCTAACTCCTCCTAAAGGTAAAAACCTAAGCTGAAAAAATAACCCTGAAGGAAAAGAGAAAATGCCAAAGCTGGTTAATGTAGTTACCAGTTTACTGAAAATTAAATAATTAAATATTTAGTTATTTCAGACTTCCAGTTGCCTATAGCAATTGAACAAGTGCCTTGGATACTGCAAGAGAAGTGGGTTAGCCTGAGCACACTGCAAGACATAAATGAATGAAGGTTAGTTACAGAGTAACCTTAAGCTATCCTCCTCCAACATGCTAAAGTTCCCATTCTGAATGTATTTGTAAACATCTCACATCTCTAATGTAATTTTATCAAATGATTGCAATCACAAAATGCTTCAATATTTATAGGAAAACAACAGACCTAGAAATCATTGGCACTTCCTGTTTTGTCAGTAACCTGGATATTTCCTTGAAACTTAAAAAGCCCACAAGGGGTGAGAAGTGGCTAAAGACCTACAAACTGTCATCATTGAAGTAAGAAGCTGGACCCCATGGCACAATATGTATTTCCATCCCTGTTCCTACATACCCAGGACAGTGCCAATATTTTAAAAAATCCTCTCCACAGATGTTATGAACAGAAAGTAACACAGATATTTGTGACTTCTTAAATATTGTACTGGCAAAAATCTAGAGCTTCCTTCCTGGTCTTCACACCCTACTTAGTTAGGCAAGGCTTCTGAAATCTGTGGCAGTTTTGACTGAATAAGGGCAGCAGGATTTGATCCCATGATAATAATACAAAAATCTGAATTCCAAACAAGGTGTATGCCAAGAAGACTCACAGAAATTCCTTGTAAAAGGAGTTTATCATCTTTTTTTTAGCAGAAGAACAATGCGGCAGAGAAACAGACTGTCAGATACTTTCAGAATCAGTGTTTGCAGCACAACAAATATTCATTTTATACAGTGGAGTACAAAGCTATGAATCGTGTTGTATGTGAAGTGCAAAAATCAAGAAAAGGTAATGAATATAGACAGTTACATGTTGTAATCTCAACCTTCTACCACTTCTATTTAGATTCAGTACTGGAACTAACTCCCAGGTTAGTCCTATCTGCAACAGTCTAACTTTCTTTTTAGAGTACAAGGTATTTCTAGTTAAATAACACATCTCCATTATATCCTTGTTAGTTATGATTTCTTTAGTTCTATCTGACTTCAAGTATTATACCAGTTACAAACCACACAAAGCAAGAAAGCATTTCTATAACTGATCAAAGCTCTGTGGTCTGCCTGCTCCATTGCATTATCACCAGTAACTAGTAGTTGCTGTGACAAGGAAAGGCACAAAAACCCCTGATTACTGAACAAGGAGAGAAAGGTTCTCTCCCTTTTGACAGAGACAAGGCAATAAATCTATTTTGTAGGCTGCATTGACAATCAGGTGGAAGCAAGTGACAAAGGCCACAATCAAGACAGGTCAAGATGAGCAAGTAAAAAAAGATTAAAAAAAACCATCAGTTCCAAGGGTGAAATGAATGGGAATGCAGTGTGGGATCATCAAAATAGGGATCAGAACAGCAGGGTAGGATTCAAGAAATGAGTGGGCAGAGTCTAAGCAGGATCATGTGAGTAAAGACTGTGCACTCACTGCCACTTAATGGGTGCCTGATGGTGAGACCCAGACCTGGGCAGAGTAGCCCCCAAGTAGCTGCTGCCAGTGGGGCAGTTAAACTCCTGAAAGCTCATACTTCCTCATCCTCTAGAGAAGCTAGTCTGTAACCTAAAGCCTCTTGAAACTTACTTTTCCCCTTTGCCAACCCACTTTTATTTTCTTTTATTTTTTTTTAAAGTCCTATAATTCTCTGCGGTATTTTCAATAGGAAAATAACATGCTGAGGGTTTTGTGTTCAGGGTGTTTTTAAAAGGGAATTTTCTTGCAGCTGTCTCATTGACATTTAAAGTGAGCTGTCCGACCTGAAGGCATGCCTTCATGAAGACCCTGCAGCAGCAGGCAGAGGAGAGGAGCCAAGAGCTCCAGTCCCGCAGCAGCACCAAAGCCAGGCTGCTGGTCCCACACCAGCTCCCCAGTATTGTCCACAGGGGCACCTCATATGCACTCAAACACTCTCTGAGACTTCCCACGTGGGTAACACACATAAAGATCCCATGGCAGTGACAGAGACAGCTGTTTTTAAAATCAGGGTTATAAACCAAATGCAGTTTTTAAGGATGAAATTTTACTTTCCTCTTGATCACAGCATTAGAGCATTTGTCGAGCATTAGATGAAGATATCAGTGGTGTTCTTGAGACTGTTGAAATCTTTGCAGGGGTTGGGCTATGCAGGAGGTGCCGAATCAGGATTGGAGTTTTAATCTTTAATTATCAAGGAAAGACAAATAAGATAGTAAATTTTTCTTCTTTTTGAATGAGTGTGCACACAGACATTTCCCTTCTGGTTAGTAAATCTCACACTCTGACTTTGGGCCATCATTTGCCATATGATGTGTGAGAACATTTTGTTGCTCTCTTTATGGATTTATTCCTATTTGGAAGTAAATGGAGGTTAGTAGCGAGCAGTGTGGCACTGCTGACAAATCTGCTAAGCCAAGTGCTTTGTTCTTCATGAGAAAGTAAGATGAAGTAAGCTGCTGCAGACTGAGGCCCTGAATAGATGGTCTTTGGGGATATTCGTTTGAGCTTTTGAAGGCATTTCTACCAGGGGCTGCCCCTGTGATTCATTGATTCTTTTCTAATCTCTCCCACCTGCAAGTCAACAATCCATCTGGCTGGCGGCAAACAGAAATATAAATCTTGTAAGTAGCCCAGCTTTTGCATTCCCGGGTTTGCCCTAAAGTTGAAGATGCTTTAAACCATATTTTTTAAACATTTTGGAAAGCACTAACCACGACGTACTAAATAATCACTGGAAAATTTTTTAAAAACCCTAACCCCACCAAACTTGTTTCTTTTTTTTTTTAATTTCAGAAATAAAAATATTTACGTTTATTTGTAAGCTATTCCCCATACCTAGAAACTCTATAGAGAACACTTTTGATGGATTTTGACATCAGTGGGCAGGTTTTCTACTGGGCTTTTCACTTCCCATTAACAGCTCACTCAGGTGGTGTCCAAGGCTCAGGACAGGAACCATAGGAACTGTGAATTTCATGGGTTTCTCCTGGCTATGTGGTAACTCTGCACTGCTCCAGAGCTTCCTTGTCTGGAAGCAATGTTTGCTTTAGGAGAGCTTCACAGGTCTCCTGTGCACTTCTGCCACAGATGAGCAGCACAGGATTCCTCCAGATACCCACTTCATTCCACCCAGAATCCACCAGGGAAAAATGGGGTGTTCATTTTTGAGGGTTTCCAAAACCACAGCTTTTTTCAGCACACCCTGTGGATCAGGGACTCAGTGATTCAGCCAGGTCAGCTGGTGAGCAGCAACATTTTCTGGTCTGCAGGCACATCAACCTCACCTAAAGGGAGCCCATCTGTATATAGTGACCATCCTGAACCAACATTTAACAAACTTGTATTCCAGCAGCACAGAAGGTGCTGCTTCATTGCAAATCAGAGCCAGACACATGAGAGAACAATCATTTCTGGGGAAGAATCTCAGCATTTCAGTTTCTGAAATGTTACACAACAAAGTAATAATCATGGCCTTTCTTGAAGGACAGTTAGGTAACACATTCATTAAAGCTTAGTTGACAGAGCCTCTCAGAGATCAAAGACTTCATCTTCAGCACTCAATGATTCTTGCAAAAGTGACATTCAAGACCTCTGGATATTTTTAAATAGCATGTTTACTATTTTTCCTCACAGCAAAGGAAGAAAATGTGCACAACAGTACACATTACTGCATCACTAAATTTCCTTTTCAGTGATCCCAAATTAAAAATGCAAATATTCATATTAAAAAAATACTTGAGGCTACATAAACAGATTTAACAAGTGGAAAAAATTATAAACAACTACATTAAAAATGTGCAGCCAACACCTGACACCACAGCAAGGATTTCCTGTGAAATTCAAAGGCTTCAAATTCAAACACCTCAGCCATTTTCAAAGGAGACTAATGTCATTACATGGCAATTTCACTGATCCTCTTCTTGTGGCCTTCATCTACCCCTGCCTGAGTAGTAGCAAAAGAACCCATTTTTTTCCTTCAAAATAACTAATTTTCTGCTGAAACTTAAAGGACTGCATATGGTATGGATTGATAATGCACATTCAGCCATGAATCCACTTCCACTGCTGGCAGTGCTGTGGGACAAATGTGCTAGATGTAATTTCTCAATAGGGATATCACTTGTCATAGGAAAGAGGAGGGAACAGATGTAAGAGAGAGAGTTTTGTGGACCAGTTCAGCTCTTACTGTCCTTTTCCTGTCACATAACCACAGCAGCACCAAGGGTTGTGCAGGGAAAGAGGCATCTACCCCACTGCCAGTTCCCACTTCTCTCTCTGGCCAGTCAGACAATGAGGACAAAAAGCTCCTCAACATTTTCCATCTTTTTCATATTCAGGGGAACAAAGTGGATCAGCAATGAAAGGGTAGCCTCATCCCAGTTTACCAAGGACTGTGGGTGCAGGACCTATTCCAGATTATCACTTGTCAGCTCTCTCTGCCTGCTACGAATGAAGCCCTTGGACGAGAAATCCAGAAGGACAGAAAGCAAAGAGATTTTTAAAAAAAACTCAGTCTGTATATACCACAGAACTAAACATAGTCAGCACAAGGGGACATAACAGCTCTCTAATTAATGAGGTCCCTGGTACTTTTTGGGCTGGTTAGATTGTCAGGGACAGGAATGACCAGGTATCTCCACAGGGCCAGTCATACACAGGAAGGGAACAGAGGAGAAAAAAAAGAATAGGATTAAGAGACAAAAAAGCCAGAGGCTTAGAAAAAGACCTTTAACAACGTGGTCATTAGATTAAAAATCTAGAAGCTGCTTTAGGCAGCACTTGAACAACTCATAATAGGAAAAAAAAAAGTAATATAAAAGGAAGACAAAGCCTTTTAAACAACACGAGTCTTTTCTTTCCATTCCTGAAATAGACAAAATAATGTCTGTAGTGGTTTTCCTGCTAGCTGGAGTCATATCCTTTCCTTGTAATATGCATAAATAGTTTATTGCAGTTGGTTCAATTTTTCCCAGAAACTGTAACAGATCAGCATCCCATTTTTCTCAGTGCAGTAAAAACACAAAGCAAAGAAATATTGTTGCCCCACAGTGTTAATAATCTGAGGAGATAAGATAAAGGGTGAGAGAAAATAATTATGATTTATGAGGGTGAAAAGAGGTAGTGGGCATACGTCTAGCTGCAGTTGTGGTAAGGTGTACACACAATTCTGCCTGGTGCTACCTGGAGAGAAAGAGAGCAGTGAATCCATACCTTTGATTAGCCCATCTTAACATAGACACAGAATGCTGAAAGAAAAGAAAACTTCCCTAAAATCACACATGTGAGACTGAAGTTTATCCTCCACAGAAATACTGAAAGTAAAATGAAATGCCTTGGAGCATACTGCATCAGTTTGGAAAAAATAAACCACACACAAATGGGGGTTTATCTGGAAATTATTTTTCTATGTAGATTTGTTCTTTACTGAAAGAAACTTATCAGGTTTTAAAAATTTGTTTTAGCTACACAGAAAACATTTCAAAAACAGGAGGACTAATTTTTCATCTCCTGTCCTGAGGGCACTTAACTTAAAGACCCCAAATTCACAACCAATTTATCTTCACAGGTGCCTGAAAACATAGCATGCTGTAGCACTTTGATGCCTGCTGGGTCTTCCAGCAATGTGAAAGCTATCCAAGGGTAAAACATTGTTTGCCAGAAATAACACTCCAAGGAATCTGTTAGTTCATTTTCTCTTGGGTAATGCCACTGCTTCCTCCTAGATTCTATCATTCACAGAACAGCTTGAGAGGAGCCCACACTGCAGAAATCACAACCACTGCCCTCCAACAATACTGGCCAAACAGCCCATAACTACCCTGTTTCTCTTATTTTCCAGAACACAATGCAGTAGCAATAACATGTCCAAAGCACCACAGGCACTGTCATCAATGCATTGCAACACTGAATACTTGTCTCTCTAAAACCATCCCTACAGGACATTTCATTTTCAGTACTGCTTCAAAGAAGTGGAATGGAAATCACCTAGCACACGTTCTTCAGGGGCTTCAGGATTTTTCCAGAATAAAATTAAATCTTTCATGCAAATACTCCTGTTAGGGTAGAGCAGTAGTTTGCATCACAGTTCACAGAAATATGTGCCTGTATATCTGGTGAACACCAGTAGGAAAATTCTAACGACGGAAAATAATACAGAGCAATAAAAGCTTTTGAGGAAGGTGGGAATGGAAATCATGACTGAGAAGATACAGGATATACAAATAAACTGAACATTTCTGTTTCTTGTCACACTAGCCAAAAGAGGACAAGGAAATAATCCCATCATATTGAGATGCACTAAGTGCATTCTTATGCCAAACATCCACTCAACGTTAGCAGAATTCAGGCTGCACACTAGGAATACAGACAAAGAAAGGTACGTTATAGATCATTTCCTGTATACATCCCACATACATTCTTGTTTTCCTAAGACAGATCTTTTCAGTAGTTTCTTCCCGCTAACTTTAGACATTTTCTTGAGTAGTCTGTGTTGGAAATATATTCAGTCCCAGCTTCCTTCATGGTCAAAGGAAAGGCACTGGCTTTCCCAGAGTAAGGTTAAGCCCTGCAGAGAGCTGTGAGGATTGTCAAGGAAGCCTGAGCCAGGTATGGCTGCATCTCAAAGGCAAATGGAGACAGTGGGCAGAGCATGACATGCCTGGTCACCCTCACTGTCCCAATAAGAACACTTGTCTGCTGCCTTCCCCCTGCCCTGTATCAATATGCCAGGACACGGGGAAAGAGAGGGTGTTGCACACCTAGGTCTTGCCTGAGGAAGCAGGCATGCAGCCTGGTTTCTCCCTGACCCACAGATACACCCTACACACCCAACCTGAACCTGGGGTAAATACCGAAATTTAGGCAGCCAAAACTGATCCTGGATGTCTAACCTGTACTTAGAGTGGCACCACGCCACTCCCACTGACACCTAGTTTGCCTGCCTTGGTAAGGATCTGTACCCACACCCACGTAAAAAGGCAAGGATTGAAAGGATTATATGCATACACAATGGAAAAACAGTAAAATACGTAAATAAAGAACATTGCCTTTCAAATTCTATTTTAAAACCTTTGTGGGTTTCTCTGATCTTCTCTCCCCTTACCTTTTTCCCCTGTTAGCACAATTGAATGCAGAACAGAGAAACACAACAAAAAATTTCAAGTGTGTCATTTTCGCTGCCTGAAGCATTTTTAACTTACTGTGCTTATGGTACAGCTAAAACAGAATTCAATAATGCCATGCAGTCTATCGTTGTAGGTTGCACTAAAGCATTAATTGAAGGTTTATGCTGCAGAGTGCTATGCTATTCTTATAAACAAAACCCCGTTACCTCAGTTACTGAGGCTGTAAGTTTTTGAGTTCAGTGATTTGCATTTTTCATGTGCTTCTAGCGACTAAGAAAGGGGGGTTGGAGCAAGATTTAGGGGACTGTTTATGCTGGAATCACTTATTTTACATTTCATGGTAGATTATTTATAGCCTTCTTTCAAAAAGCAAAGCAAAACAAAAACTAGAGGTAAAACTGAAGAACAAAAGCCAAATCGGTGTCAATGCTGTGTTTGTTTTATTCTCCTCCATCTCCATTCCTTCAGCTTACACAGATCTCCTGGCACCCTTTCTTATCTGGATTCACAAAATAGGCTCCCTCTTATCACTTTCAATTTCAATTTCTTTAAGACTTGTTTTACCTGCAGTGTCCACTATATGTTAATTAACCAAGCTGGTGGGAGAACTTCTCTGCTTTCATTGCAGCTTTCAAGCTTCTTCATGCAGAGCCTTGGCTTTTTCTCTTTCAATTGATAAATATGGACATTCTTAAAGATGGGATGTTCTTGTTCTGAGAGCTTACACCAGCCTAAAAACACCACCATTACTGAGCAGATCCTAATTGTAGAGGTTATCAGTGAATGCTATTCAGAAGTCTCCTGAAATCATGCTGAAATCTAGTTCTACATTCACAGTTATTAGTCAAAAACTTTGGAAAAGTCTGAACCCTTCCTTGTTGCTTTATCTGCTACCTTATTTGACTGAATATACAACCCAAAGAAGAGAGAATAAGCTCAATAAGGTATTTGTACTGTTGCCTATGACAGAAACACAGACTACAGGAAGTCCAATAAAAATTATTTTGTATGAGGAATTGCAAATCAATGCTATTACAGACATTTGAAAACATGCATTACCTTTCATAACTTTTGATCTAGGACAAGTTTCTCAAATTTCAAGTAAATTAAATTTGATGCATACTTCTGGAGAAGGAAGGGAAAATATACAAAGTTCTTTGGATTATGTAGTATTTTGCCCCCAACCACTGTACAATTCTGCTCTTGTGTCTGCTTTGGGATAATGACAGCTGGAGTCACACCGCTTAAGACAGAAAGCTTAGTGTATGGAGGTATTTTCAAGAAAAGAGAGAGTAACCTGCAGGATTCTGTAATAACCTGACAAACTCCTGGTGTGGGGAGACCTAAACAGTAGCCCATGGGATAGGAGTGTGGTCAGCTGCCAGACTGGCTGGAGAATCCTGAGAAAGGTGAGCCAGCTCAAACCAGGCTTGCCACGAGGAGCGAGACTCTGTTGCTCCAAGCGCAGGTTTGCCTGCAGGGGGGCTCACTCCCCTCAGAAGTTCAGCAATGGCTCACCAGATTAATTCTAGAGGATGCAGTTGGAGAGGTGCTAAACCACCACAGCAGTGCTTGATATTGGGATAGCTGCTCTCGTGAAGAGCCTTAACTTATGCCCTGACCTCCACAGAATTTTAGACTTCTCCTCTCCTCCTGCCATGCAGCAGAAGAAAGTTCTGGAACCAACATTCAGCTGGCAAAAACCAGCATCATTCCATTCATTTTGTCAGAGCAGTATTAAGTCCTAGAATACAGCTGTCCTCCTGCCAGTCTGTCACTAGCAATCATCTTGCTAAGGAAAATATCATTTTATATTGTTTATATTGTTGTATAGGGTTTTCCAAATAGAACAAACCCTATTCTGTTTTAAAAAATTGCATCAGTGATTAAATAAAACCTGAACTGCATAGTTATAATCTTGTCACTACTGTATAGAAAAATGGAGCAAAAATGCCTGCCTGAAGTTTATTGTATAACTACAGTGCAGTGGGGATTTCCTACCACAGAGGCAGTTTCCTGGATACATGGCAACACTTCATGGGAAAGGCCTGCCCTGACACCTGGCAGTTATATTTGAGAATTTTCTAATAAAGCCTGAGTTTAGGACTGCCATCTACGCAGTGTGCTGTATTAGTGATGGTAGTGCTGGCAGTGCTAGTCATAATTTTTATGGCTTTTCTTCTTCATAATCAACATTCAGAGAAAGGGAAAGAAGAGCAATGAGAATTTCTGGGAATTTGAGAATTACTTTCAGAACACCACCAGAAAATTAATGAAAAATACATCCTTGGACATCCATGGCTACTGATACCATTGGCTCACTTCACTGTGAGGAAGATCGTCAGACCTTAGGCAGTTTGGGCATGGGAAGGATAAAAACTAGTTATAAAATCTCATGTAATGGGTAAGTGTGACTAGACTCAGTGCCACAGAGGTTGATTTGACTGCTACAGTGTGATGGGATTAAGTCTTGTTCACTACTTCTGGCTGATACGAGGAAAGAAAGTGAAAATTTTAATTTTAAAATAATGGAAGGTCGACAGTGATGTAAATTAGAACGATGAACAGTAAACAGTAAATATAAGTGGGGAAAAACAAAGCTCAAAATGCACTGGCCACACTAATAGAATTGTGTAGATAAGTGAGTCAGGCAATTAAGTATATCAAAATAAGGAAATAGGGACAGATTATGAAATAAGAAAGCTGAAAGGGCTTTTAATTTTTATTTTAAAGAAGCATTGTGATAAGTGCTGCTTCATTTTAATATACCGTAAGCCAGGACCAACTATTGCCATTATCGAGCAACATGAATGTCAGCAAAAAAATCAGATTATATACCAGTGCAGTCTGTGTGTATATTTTGAGTACTGTAACCCAAAAGAAATTATACCAACACAATGGAATGAAAATTAATTTCAATCGCTGTCTATATTTTTGGTTGCTTATGCTACAGAAAGGAACAGGATTGCTACAGGTGTGGAAGAGATAGAACTGAGAAAATTGAGGAATATAAAATTGCTAACTACTTAAAAAAACACCAAAAAAAACCCCACATCCCTACTTAAATCATACCAAGGAGAACAGAGATGGATGCAGAGAAGATCCATGACAAAGGCATGTGATCTCTTTTGTACTTCCAAGATTCTCAACTTTTTAAACCAATACAAAGGACAACACTGATGGTAACACAAGATATTCTTGATACAAAGCAGTTAAGTAGAAGGAAGCTGACGTAAAACACAGTGTACTCCTCAGAAAAGCAATATATAGATACTAAGCTATGACATTCCATATGAGCACACAATACCATGGGCAAACTCAGAGACAAGAAGATGAAAGTCATGTGTTAAAACCATTCCAAGGAGGAGCAAACAGGCAAGCTGGAGCTGTCAGAATTCATTAGATACTGGAAAGTAAAGTGTGTACCTCCTAACCAAAATCAGGGCAGATCATCCTAATGCCTCCTGTCTGTTAATGTACTCAGTAAAATACAATTATTAAAACAAATTTTTTAGAAAAAGTACTTTTCATGCTGTCCATTCTCAGACTGTGGACAACTGAAAGAGGTAAGAATTAATATGAAATCTGATTAATTTTCCATGTAATATAGTGTTTTACTCAGGTTTGAATTTACTAATAGCATAAGTAAATGCAATGGTAAATCATTAGTATTCTAAGTAGGCATGGAAATAATATTTTCAGTTAGATGATCACCTAGTACCAAACTAATCTTTAATGTATTCTGCAGTTGTATTATAAAGGTTGAAGACTATTGAAGTAAATTGAGCAATACTTTGATGCTTAAATGTGTAGGCTCTTTTCAGCATCCCATTATTATTTTCAGGTCAAAATGACATGTCAATCAATGTATTCAAAACAAGACTAAAGTCATCTGTCAAGCTGGTTAATTCCAGTATAATGCCATAGTTTATGTTCAGAGCAGTATTATGGAATAGACAATAGCTACTGTAAAGCTATTTGAGCTTTGTTGAGCCAATTCATGTCACCCTTGCTGAATACATACAAAAACCTTTTTCATAAATCTCTAGTAAGATTAAGCTAGAGTGACTTTTGCCCAAATATGAGTTTGAAAACAAAACAAGTCATAGATTTAGGATATAAGAATTAGAAAGGGAAAATAGAGTTATAAAGCATGAAACCCATCAAAGTCATCCTGAATTTAAGTGCTGGCTCATGCTACAGTGTCAGATTAAAGAATGGTAGTATTAAGGAGAAACAAAATACTCTTTTCCTTCAGAAGACCCTAGAGCTGATGTACCAGTTATGCAGATTTGTCTAGGCAGTGGACTTGCAATATGTTAAATGAAAAAATGTCTCTATCTTTTTTATGCAACTTCCTTGTAACAGAAAATTTCGTTCAGTCATCTTGTGGTTCTCACAGTTTGAAATGGCCAGAGGTGTCATTGCAGAAGTGTAAGAGATCATCAATAAAGTTATCTTTATCCTCTGGTCCTACCCAAAGGAGTCATATTTATGTAGTGGCTTTGCACAGGTTCTATGCTCTGCTTCAAATTTCTCCCATACTAAATAAATCACATAAAGCATTACTCTGAGGTAATTTCCCTCTCTGCTTTTCCACTTTTTTATGAAGGCTTCAACAGGATATCAACATTTTCATATTTAACCCTTTGAAGACCTGTATAAACCTAATTGCATAAAAAGACTGGATCTTACCTCTTTTTTGGCCTGAAAATCTATACAATATTAATATCTAAAGAATATGGCTGGTCCTCATTTAAAAGATAGTTCATTGTCATGCATTGTCTGTGCTTAAATATGTTGTTCTCAAGATGGCATGTAAAGCACGAGGAAATAAGCAGTAGAGTCACTCGCTCCTAGTCACATCTGCTGATTATAATTCATCCTTATCTCAACTGCTGGAGCATCCTCACAATTAGCTGAGTGTGATCATTCTTTCTGCAAACCAGTCCCTGTCCCAGAAGGGTTTACTGTCTAAATGATCAAGGCAAAGAGAAGCAGATAAAAATATGCCATATGCACAGAATGAATAATCCAATAGTGGCACGTATAATTCGACTCCATGCTGTTTTTCTGGTTTTGCTTGCATGAATCAACAGGATTGTATCAGGATGCCTTGTTCAGGACAAGGGGAGGAGATCAAGCATGAAGGTTGCAGGAGGAGCTGGGGCAAAGAGCCCATGGGCACAAGCAGTGTCATGTTGAGTGTGATTAGTCCAGGAGAAACCCGGGCAGTGTCAGCATTGTCACTGCTGATACTGTGCCACATCTCGTTGACTTCTTGCAGTTCCTGCACACACACTAAAAATTTTGACTGCTAAAATAATGACAGAAGCTATGGGGTTTGCAGTCTGAATGTATTCACCTCTTCACAAACCCAGCAGAAAAAAGGTGAATCATTGCTGAAAATGCTAGGCAAGAGCCCCCTCTTCTCTCCACCAAAACATCTGCGTGCCTGTAGAAGGTCTTTAGGAGTCTCCAGTGTGACAAAGTGAGAGATGGCAGTTTGCAGAATCTGTCCCTGGAAAGAAGGTTTCTTCTGCAGTGGTACTAAAGAAGGAGTGTCTCTCATGGTAACACAGTATAGAGAGAATGTCCTGCTCCCAAACCATGCTATTCTGATAAAATGTGGAGATCTTTCTGAAGAGGACAAGTAAGTAAATTTTTCATAGTGTATTGCTTTGGCACAATTTTCAAGAACTAAAGGTAATCACAAGTAAGGCAGCAGTGGCTAAACTCTTCCTATAAAACAAAAAGTGAACAAATGACAAACCAGATTTGAGTCCTCTGACAAGACACTTGTTTTCATTTTGTAGTAGACTCTTAGGTCACGACTGGACATAAATAGTGCCTTTCTAACTATGAAAAATAGCAAATTCTCTTCCACCATGTAGCGAGAAATGGTATTCAAGTGCCTGCTGTTATTTTTCCTTCAGCTTTTATCAGACTGAAAGTACTGTATCAACAGAGTATCATAGCAGGAAGAAAAAGTACAAAGTAGTTTTGTATAGACCTGCTTTGTGAATCTGGTCCTCTTTTTCCTATTAAATAAGAGTCCTGATGATTCTGTTTGGCAAGATGATTTTTCTTTTACATTTTAAACTCATTAAATTTAATGAATGTATTAAAGGTCAGAGGCATAAAGGAAGCATTTACCACTATAGCACAATGTGAGAAAGCTGAAAAATATCAGCTATAATGAACACAGGCAAGAAACCTCTAATGACACTGCATTATTTAAGGCTGTCTCTCCACAAGTTAAACTGTGTATTTTGCTGAAAGTGCAGTTAAGAAAAGTCTAAAACAAGGACACAAGGCACACATTGCAACTAAACATTATTAGAGGAAATATAGAAGAAATAATTCAAATTTCCAGAGTAAAAAGTATTACTAGCAAACAGTAAGAGAAATAAGAAAGTGAATATGAGTATATATTACTGCAAAATTACTTTCTTTTATTGCTTCCTAGTCATGACTTCTAACATAATATACAAAGACCAAAAACAAGTTAAGTTCAGAATATTAAAATGCCTCATCTTTAAAATAATAAAAAAAAAAGAGTGAGAGAATAATCTGTAACACATTGGAGGATTTGTTTGAGCTTATGAATGTGACCTAGCATGGTCCTTCAGGGCATTTGCATGAAATTTCAGTCTTCAGTTTGAATGCAGAGCTGGTTATCCTCTCTGCTGTGCTTTTGAGCTCCACAGGAGAGGACGTAAACAATTTTTTTACATAGCAGAAGACTAGCTAAAATGTAGAACTCCAGCGATCATCTCCCAGTTAGGATAGCCACCTGATGGCAAACTTCCAGCTTCTCAGTGGGAACATCAAGGCTAGTGACAACTGAGCACTGTGTGACACGCTGGGAATGCCGATCGTCTGAAGAGCCCAACGCCAAGAGAAGACAGTAAGAAACACAGCTAGAAAAAGTTACCTGGGAAACACAGAGGTAGGAAGCTTTCCTTTTTAACTCTGGGGCAGGCAAGGAAACAACTTAGCAGAAAGGAGGGAAAATTAATGTTTTGGGGAAGAATTTATATGCAGGAAGGGACTTGGGCATGGCTGGTGTCTCCCCTGCTGAGACCCAGATCCCAACCCTGCTCCAAAGGACTGTGAGGAAAATGGTAACAGTGAAAGAAAAGGACCTCTGCTAACTCACTCTGAAATACACACTCTAGCAGATTACTGAATTACTCCTGAAATTGAAACAATGGGCTTCCAATAGCCACTCTTATAAAGTCAGACGTTTTCTGGTAAGAGCAAATAAAACAGATCTAATCCTCAGTCTGAAGCCAAACACCTTTTTTTATGCTCTTGATTCTCCTTAGAACCAATTCTTCCATTCTTCCTCACAGACCAGTCAAGGCTTTCCTCCCTCATCAACTCCCACTCTTCCAAAATACTTCTTCCCATCATAAAGCAAGTTCAGATATTTTTAAAACGTATCTTCTAACAATAGAACAACTGCAAAGAGTATAATGGCAGGAAATGATGAAGATAAGCCCATTATTTCTGAAACCCCAAGGATTCAGAAAGGGAATATCTTTCTTTGCTCATTAAAAATATTTCACATTTGAAACGACTGAAAGAAGACAGAAGTGAAAATGCCCATCTGAGATACAAAAAAAATCTATCTACCCCAAAACAGCATATGCTTATTGCCATCTGAGTGATGCAATTGTCACTTTAACCATGTCTGATTGTAATTTAAGCACGTGAAAAGCTCTTAAGTTTAAAACCAGCAAATTAAGAAGATACATAAAAGAGGATTAATACACAAAGCATCCTGAACACTGAGGGACTTCAGTCTGAGGCCTCCTCAAACATGCTAATATCCATGTTTTTGATACAACCTTTATAATTCTAAGCCCCTGAACAAGTGGGCACATATGTTTTTTCTCCCTGTACCACTACATACACCATGAAGTGCTTTTAGTGAGAATAAAAGGCTTCCAAGGGGATGTGAAAAGACTGAAGAAGAGCTCAATTAATTAGTCTTTCTTGTTTTAAATAAATAAATAAATTTAATTTAATTAGCTTAAATTTTAACATTAATAATTTTATTAATGGTAATAATATTAGTTAAAAACAAGTACATTATAATTCTGAATCATATTACTAACAAGGAAAAGAACAAAACTAAGTTCTAAAAATGAGATACAGCATCAACACTTCTCATGTTCAATGGAATTCTCAGGAACAGAGATTTACCTTACCAAATTTAAAACAGTATATCCTATTTCCTAAACTATTGTTCCCTTACTGAGGATCAATTTGTTTCCACTAGGGCTGACAAACTGCTGGCATTTAAGCTCTTCAGAAGTTTTCAGAAGAAGAGCCATATGTCAAAGGATGCATGTAATCTCAGTGACTCCTGTCAACAGGTTCAAAAATTGAAGAAGATAAGAAGATGTTCT
Organism: Daphoenositta chrysoptera; assembly: GCA_013397915.1. Classification (NCBI taxonomy): domain Eukaryota; kingdom Metazoa; phylum Chordata; class Aves; order Passeriformes; genus Daphoenositta; species Daphoenositta chrysoptera. Next base: position 316,937 of record VZRO01005378.1, read on the forward strand.
GGAATACAAAAAAAAGGGGGGGAAAAGCATTCTGGACTTTTGTTCCTCATTTCTGGTATCCAACACAGATCATCTGTTTTCTGTGTAAAATATCGGGATCAGAACTTGGTTTCTTAATACCACAATATAAATATTTTTTCCCAGTACTAGAGAATAAGACTTGGACCTTTAGTTAACTTGGACATTAGCTAACAAAAACATAGCCATTATTAACAAGATGTGATTTTTTTTTCTCATGAAAATTTTAGGATTAAAAATAATATTAGCTTGTTTTTAATGAACCGTTTTTGAAAATATGCATCAAGAATATAAAAATAAGACCTTTCTAAGCAACTAATACAGTAAGAACATAGAGATAAAAATTAGTTGCAGAAAGAAACTAAAAATAAAAAAAAGAGAAAACACAGCAAGAAGTAATTGTAGATCTTAAATAAGGATGGATAGAAGGACATGCTGAGACAGTTATAACACTTTACTGCCTCAGACTTCTACTCAATGAGCCCTGACAAGTACAAAGCTGTGAAAAGTAGTCTTGAAGTAAGTTTGAAGAGAAAGAAAATACTCATTTCCACTGCACTTGAAAGAAAATACTGATGACATCACAGGCCTCTGTGAGAAGGTCACCCCAGGTTTTTGTCACTGTTCTAAGAAAAAAAAAAAAAAAGCTCCAGATGCAGATGTTCTTATTCTCTGTTTGTTATAAGAACAAATACTTCTCAGTAACTTGACTTTAATGATAAATGATGGGAAACCTGAACAAATAATTTCTGTAAATTTATGCAGTAGACTAGAAGAATGCCAAAAAATAGTAAACAGTAAGAAATTATGTTAAACACTGAGAAAGAAAAAAAAAGAAAAAAGGAAGAATGAAGGACCTGAGCTGAAACCTCCTGCCATCTCCAAGAGTACTCTGTCTTTCTCATTTAGTCTGACTACAAAGTGCAGCCCTTTTCAAAATCCTGTACAGGAATAAACGGAGAATTTGTTTTGGGTTGAATTCAGCAGTATTGAACAAAGAATTTGGCTCATCTGTCTTCAGAAGGTTTGTATTCAAATCATATTCCCACTGCTGGATATCAATCCCACTATAGGTTAGATTTTAAAGTCAAATAATTAGGCATGCAACATAAAAGACAGATGTTACCGTCAGCCCTCAGATACACACCACTGGTTAAAATGCCTAAAAATAATACTTTAAACATTTTTTTGTCCTCTCTTTCAAGGCTTCAGTACTGGTAGCTGCTGAAGTTCTAATGTAGATCAGCTGACTGCTGCTGCTTGGGCTTTAAATGGGAAAGAGAGCCCATCAAGAGGCAAACGACTTGCAACAGAAGCATGGGAGTCATCAGTGCCTTATAAAACATGAAAATCAATTCTGCACAGTGGGCTTGTCTAGACAGTCCCAGGCAATACTTTTTTACTCAGAGGAGGAAGTCAGACAAATACATTTTAGGTAGAATATTTAGGAGGACATTCCCCGTAAGTAATCTCTAAAACACAAGAGGATCTACTAACAGTTTAGGCATATTTTTGCCACACAGAAACATCACTTTATGCATTGAAATGGTGTGTGCAGAAACCACAAGGAGAAGCTGAACATTTAATTAAAGCAGGAATGTCAGTGTGAAGAAAAGGAGAACAGTGGCAGCAGGAATGAGGAAATTAAAGCACGCCCCTCTTTTTCATCCACAGCTTTCAGTGCTTAATGAATCCAAGGAACACTTTAGATAATGAGCCATTGTTGACTAAATCAGCAGTCTTTCTAGCATGTGTTGGAGATCAGGAGACCTCATTCCTCTTGTTTACTAACAGAAATCTAAGGCACAGCAGGATTTTGGACTAGGTCCTTCTTATTGCAGGCTAGTTGTAATAGAGTGGTTCCTCCACAGCTTAGTCTAACCCCCACCATTCCAGATTCTCTGTATTCTCTAAATAAATTTGCTAAAGACATTAATATTATTAATCAGTTTCACACAGGAATTTCAGCAGGGAAAGTAAGGGACGTGTCAAAGGCCAAGCTGAAAAATCAGTGATTGAGCCCAAATATGTTGAATCAGGGTCCTTTAATACGAACTCATTTTTTTGTCTTTATGTTGGTAGGGGCTCTGCTGCAAACAGATAGTTAATTTTGCTCCATACAGAGCAAATTAAGACTTAATGCCAGAGTTTTAGATAGAAAAAAAAAAATTCTTCTCCATATAAAGGGATCACAATCATACTTCTTATGATCTGCTGTCCTGAACTAACTCCTGGCAATATTCTGACTCTTTTTGGCACAGAGACAAGAATAATCAATGATCAAAGATGTTATAGATAGTAAACAGAATTGCATTTCCTATAATCACACCCCTACTTGCACTGCTCCTATGTGGTTATATATGCATGTGTTCTCTGTGAATTCCCAAAGGAGTAAGCGATGTGTTTTTGGAAGTTAATAAAAGAATTATGTGTCTCTTACAAACAGCCTGCCTCTTGAGTGCTTACATCATATGCACATAAATCATGTATCTCTGTTAATTTAGATTTATAGTCAATATGATAGTAGCCACCCTTCCAAATAGCTGTAGGCGCTCACATATTATGAGCAATCTGTAGTGTTACAATAGTAACAACAAAATAAGAAAAGCCTACATTATTTCAATGCATTTTTCATTAAGAAAAATGAACATTCAACACTGTTTAGAACTCCAAGCAAAGGAATATTAAGTATTTAACCCCTTCTCATTTAAAACAGAGATCTTCACATAAAATGGCTCAGGTGTGTGGGAAAGGCAGAGTGGCTCAAGTATATTATTTGAAATGCTGTGGATTAAAAGTGAGACCCTGAACTCTAACTGCAAAAAAAGGAACAGCCGAGACTGATCATATCCTGAAGATGAAACCCTATCTTTGGAAATCAGCCTCGGTGGTTTTGTCACTCATAACTATAAAGAGTATCAAAGAATCACCCACTGCAGTGACGTCACTAATGAGCCAGTCTTCAAAACTATAGCTAAGATGCAAATTTCAAGTAAAAGGACTGTGGCGTTCCTTCCATATACATGTTAAGTGATGTGGGTTAAGCCAAAACAACTTTATAGTTATCTAACAGTAACTCAGATTTCTTGAGAGAATTGTGTGTGAACAGTCTGTGAGCAGAAACTTTTACAGTGCAAAAAGACAAGTCTTGTCTGGAAATCCTCAGGAATAAAATAATAAAATAAAATATTAAAAATTTATATAAAATATAAAATATTATATTCCAAATAATTTTATTATTCAGTACAAAACATATTGCTTCTAGTTGTCTCATAATGTCCCTAAATGGGACATCTGACTGTACAAGGGCAGCTACCATATCTGTTCCTCAGACTGCATTTGTCCTGCTCTGCTTCAGGAAAAGATAACTTTCCACCTTGAAGCCTCCCCAGCCACCTAACTTATATTCCCACCATCATGAATGGGCCATTCATTCACTGGCTTTCGAGGTGTCAGAACACTTCTTTTCTAGAATTTTTGCATTCTGACCTACGCAATTCTGACCTATGCATTTATTCCTCACAGTTGTGAGTGCATCTCCTGTAGACATGCTCAGTCTTGCCTTAAGCTAAACCAAGCCTGTCCTAACTGAATCAACAGAATTAGTTAGGCAGGCGTACTTGGAACACTGTCCTGTCATGAGAATGACACGTGCTGCACCACAGGAATGTTACTAATGAGGCAGCTCAGGGGAGCATAGATTGTGTCCTTAGAATCACAGAATAGAATTATAGAATAGAGTCATAAAATCATTAAGGTTGGAAAAGATCTCCGAGATGGAATCCTCCTCATGGAGTCCAAGCTTTGAACACCACCATGCCAAGTAAACCACAGCACTAAGTGCTACATCCAGTCATTTTTGGAACACTTCCAGTGATGCCACCACCTATCTGGACAGCCCATTCCAATGCTTAACCACTCTTTCAGTGACAAAATTCTGTCCAGCCTGAACCTCCCCAGGCTCAGCTTGATGCAGATGCTGACTGCCTGGAAGAAGAGGCTGAGCCCTATCTTGCCACAACCTCCTTTCAGGCAGTTGTAGAGAGGGATAAGGTCGCCCCTGAGCCTCCTCTTTTCCTCACTAAACACCTCAAGCTCCCTCATCTGCTCCTCATAGGACTTGTGCTCCTCCAGACCCTTTCCCAGCTCTGTTGCCCTTCTCTGGAAGCTTCTCCTGTGCCTCAACGTCTTTCTTGCTGTGAGGGCCCAAGAACTGAACACAGGATTTGAGGTGCGGCTTCACCAGTGCCAAGTACAGAGGGACAATCTCTGCCCTGGTCCTGCTGGCCACACTATTTCTGATACAAGCCAGGATGCCATTGGCCTTCCTGGCCACTTGGGCACACACTGGCTCATGCTCAGCCAGCTCTTGACCAGCACCCCCAGATCCTTGTCCACCAGGCAGATTTCCAGCCACTCTTCCCCAAGCCTGTAGCACTGCATGGGGAGGGCAGGCACAAGGGCAGGCAGTGCCCAACAGCTGCCTTCCTCCAACCAAGCACAGACCACTTGTGCCTTCTTGCTGCTTCTGTTTCAGCTGCCTCACAGTTCAGCACAGCCTTTTGGGCAGTTGCAGAAGGGACAGAAAAGGCTTCTGGCTCCTGAATGTGGCTCATTTGTTTTCTGTTACTCAAGTTATGACCCTTGAATAGGTGCCCCTATGAACACTAGTCACCTTCAGCTTAAATCCTGATGGTTAACAAAAACCTTCTTTAGACTTTATATTTGGTTATCTTAAAATCTTTGGTTTGTGGTGAATGAAGGATATCTCCATATTTTCACTCTGTTAACATCAGGGATACTAACACAGCACCTATAATTTCTGAATGTTTAGCATTACCACAAAAAGAAGGCAGAGGAACATTGTACTGGGAAGAGATGATCCTGAAAAACCTTACTGTGTTTCATATAATTTTCGACTGTTTAAACAGCTCTCCAACATTTCTCCATAAAATGAGGAGCCGTGTTCAACATGATGACCATGAAAGAAACCTTGCCCCGAAGAGGAGCTCATGCTTATCCAACTGCAGGCTTCTCTTAGGGCTGATGTATGAGGTTGTTGTTTGACAAGTCAAACTGTAGCCTTGGCACAGCCTTTTGCTGATTCTTAAACTTAGCTTTTCTACTCCAATAGAAATATAGACACAGCATTATCCTGAACATTTAGTTTGTGGAACACTCACTCAGCCTCTCTGAAGTGATTGTCCTCTCAACTCGTTTACTTTGCCATTTCCTTCTTGTCTTTATGTCCTGCAGATTTACTTATTTAAACTGTTTATTGGAACCACTAACAAACATGAAACTCCTACTCTATCACATTACTATTTTTGTTAAGTTCATAATTCTTCTCCCTGTGTTATTTATTTAGGACTTCTAAACTCTCCTTTAAATCATGGACTATCCAAAAAATGTCTCGTACCCAGCTTGCTAAGGATTTCCTATCCTTTACTCAACTGGATGATTTAACCCTCACTTCTAGATTTAACTGCTATCTTTCTGTTAAAAGGTGTGTTTCCTTCAGGGTTGTGAAAATTACTGTATAGACCCATTATCCAAAAAAAAAAAAAAAAAAAATTGAAATCACAGATCTTAGGAAGAACTGCAACAAAGGAAGAATGATAGGGGTACCAGAAAGTTCCGTTTCTGTTCCAAATACTTTTTAGCTGTTACTACAGCCACTATTTTATTCCCCTTACTTTAAAGAGAAAATGGGTGTGAATAAAACCCACAATAAGAAATTTCTGGTGTCTGGTATCACTCATTTCCTTTCTGTGGGCAAACATGGCACCACCAAAACTGCCTAGCTTGTTGCCCCAACAAAACCAATCTGCTACTCTCCTTTGTTAATAGGTTGTCACCAACTGCCTCTTATAGGCCAAATACCAAAGAGGTCCCCAGCCATCCACTCTGTTAGTGAAAATAACATCTGCACTTACAAGTAGTAATTTATCTGCTGGTCATATGTGTAATTGCCCCATTTTTCCTGTGCACATCTGGCCTTGTACATGTAAATAAGAACAAGAGCGATGTTGACAACACAAAATCAGAAACAACTCTGAAGAATGGTCACTTGTAATTCAAACTCTTTCCTCCAGAGATACAACCCCATGTAGCCTAAAATCACTGTCAGAGCCTCTGTCAGGAAGAAAGGAGACATCTCCATCCTTCCAAGGCTAGTATTCACAATAAAAGTATGCAGGTATTTAGTAAGCACTGTAGTGAATGAACCAGTTCTCCTCTCTAAAGTAGCTTTATTCTCCCTAATTCTTCAATAATAAAGCCATCATAATGTACTCCATTTTCTTGGAAGAAAAGAATACAGAATTTCAGAATTCTTAATCCTCCCCATTTTGCAGTCTTACAGTAAGAAAGCAGTACAGAATAATGAGATATATGCTGGATAGCTGCTGCTGCAAACCCTTGACATTCTAGAAGGGAATTCATGGTCCACCTTATGTAAAGAAAGAAAAACTGAACTACAGATTGAAAAAGAAGAAGTAAGCGTATTTCTCATTCTGGCCCTGAAAACCTCAGGTCTAGGATTAAAGGTCATTCATATCTGAGATACAAAAAGCTGCTGACACTACTGGTAGTTCACAGGTGCTTAGTGGCATCTTAGACACGTGGAGGGATGGAACCAACACTCAAAATGCCTCTCCAGCCCCAGGTATGTGCCCAAAGGTGTCTGAGACCTGTGCACAGGCAGCTGAAGTCCATGCTTAGGAATAGAAACTTCAAATACCAGTGGGATACAGGCTGCTATGATTGCTTCCTAACCGTTTTTCAGGAGGGCAAGTTGTTAGGGGGTATCATCCAAGTGGTTTTGAAAATGTAGGTCTAGGACCTCCAGACTATCCAGGCATCAAACTCCTTCAAACTGCACACAGATTCCAAATTCCTTATTCCTATTTTCATGTTGCTACAGTAGAGCTTGAAGGGACTGAGGTAAGGATGAGCTGAAAACTGATACCCAGATTGAGATATGGTACTGGAAACCTACAAAAGAGGAAATGCATGTAGAGGGGAAAGATGGGTTGGGCATTTTTCCTCTGAAGAATGGAGCACTCTGGGTACTTGTCACCCAATGTACTGTTTGCAGGAAAGTCAACAAAGGCTATATCCAAGTATATGACTCACCACAGATCAGAGTAGAAATAATATAAGAAAAAAATCACAAAAACCTAATGTAATATGAAAATGAGCTTTTCTTTCATTACAATACCAGTATTTACCTGAGGCAGAAATGGCAAGCAATTATCAACATCCTTTAACACAAAATAGATACGAAAGAAATGTCAATACAACACTGATTTTACTCTCTTCAAGAAGAACTCAACATTGTATTGGAGAAGGATATTCTCCATCAAGTAGAACTGCTACTATTTATAGTATTGCAGTTTTGCATTTCAGTTTGATCACAAACACCTTTCCCAGGCACTGCTGGAGGCTAAGAAATGACTCAAAGGAAATTTTTGAAGCTGATCCTCTGCAGGCTGTCTGTGCACACTGTAGTGTTTTGAAAAGTGCATGTGTGAGAACAAATGGACATGTGGTTATCGCTGTGAATATCATTCCTTGCATTGCCTCTCTCTTCTTCCAAAGCTATCTGACAAAGGACAGGCACTCTTAATAATAACTTTTGTTGCCAACATCATTTTACACCTCTTCTATTTCAGGGTATGCGCAACATGTTGCTGTTATGCTGCTTGATGGATTTCAGAATGGTTCCACTTTGGAAAAGAGGCAAAAGAAACAAAACCACTTTACTACTTTCACTTGGCTGCCAGAGGATATTTTGAGCCATTTTGTAACCAGATAGTCTAAGAGGTTTCAATGAGGGCAAGAAAGAAAATAGATCTTCAGTGAAATGTAAGGATAGAAATATCATTCAGGGTACTTCATACATCGACTGAGCTCCTACGCACGGGTGACTGAAAAAGTCATTAAAAATGGGCCTCAAATGCCATATGAAGTCGATATTTTTTTCCTGTCCATATGTTTTTGAAGATAATAACAGGATTTTCACTGTGGTTTCAATTCTCTCCAGCTGGGTAATTTGTGTGACACACTTTCAAGGCACCCACCAGCTAAATAGCTATAACTTCTGGGTTTTACTGCATCCATCACAGTTCATGTGCTAGAAAGCTGGAGAAAAATATTTTCATTTGACAAATTAGGCACTGCCTCCTCAAAACAATCTAATATTTATAGACATTCTGACAGACTAATGAATAGATAGATACATTTGCATAGAAGGACAAGTACTAGTTTCTAGATGAAAGAACAGAGTGATGTGATAAAATGTTAAAGACAGACAAATATGTCATGTAGGTTCTGATTATACCATCTGACTGTCAGGAGGAAAAGCAGTAACTTGCTAGCCACATCTCAAGCAGACAATTGAGCAATCAAAAAGGCTTTGAACATTTCACCACAGCTTGAAGAATTTGTATTTTTGGACTCTGTTGGCACTAGTTATATTTCATTGCTATTGGAATGGTACCTTTGAAATGATCGCTGAAAACTATCTGCATGTATCCAAGGAATCCAGCATCCCTGGTTGAGGGCAATACATTTTAAACAGTGGAAAGAAGGATATCTAACATCTTATCCTTGCTATATTATTACATAGAAGAAATCTGACCTTATTTTTTATTCAGCAGGCTCATTATTCCATCCCACATCACTCACATTTTTACTGTCATCATCAACAGGAAACTGGTATAATGGAAACTGTAAGAAGAGATAATTTGTTTTTTAAAAATCCATCATCTAATCAGTAATAAATAAATACTGGAATATTTAGAAGTCTGGCAGGGCACTGTGAGAACTAAGGCATCAGTATGTTTATGTGAGGTGAGTTAGAACAACTTTTTACTGATAGATCTTTTTATGAGCTCTAACAAAATACAACAAAGTGAAAATAACTTCATAGGGAATATGTCTATAAGATGCCTTGGGGACCCTGGCTGTGAATAAAGATAGGAAGTATGTAGAGACAGCAGCTTAGGTATTTGGTCTGTAGGGATCCCAAAGAGTTTTGATTAGCACCATAAATAGGAGGTTCTGTCATAGATGTTATTAAGCTGTTTGAGAATCTTAAGGAACCTTGTTTATCAAAGAGAAATCACAGCTTTATAGATATGACTAGCCTGTCTTTGGACAAAGATAAAAATACAACATGAAAGAGTCTTTGAAGACTGTTCTGCAGCCCTGACTTGTACTAAGTTGCACTTAGCCTTTCAAGGAGGTCACAGTGGAACAAACTTAATGTAAGAACAGTTGCGGAAATATGCTTAATAACACAACAAAGTAGAACAGGGGCTTCCCCCTTGGCTTAGGGCAGCCATTGGGAGTTGCCAACAAAGTGGGGAGAATGAACTAGGAGGGTAGCTGGCCAGGTAAGGCACTGAGCCATTACTCCTTCTCCTTAATCTGTGATAGGGGACAAAACACTGAAGCCAGTGCTTAGCTCTCAGCAAGTAAGTCAGGAGTCCTGAGGGAGAGGGCGATATTATTCCCTCAGAAGTGTAGCATTTCTTAAACACTGTGCCAACTGTGGGGGGCTGTGGAGGCACAGACGAAGAGCATGTCAGCAGTGAGTGGGTTGGCTAAGCTGCAGTGAAAGGCAGATATATCTGGCCCAGCCAGGTCTCAGAGTAGAGCAGCACTTTAATGCAGTCCCTGTAGCAGACTTGTACTTCCAAGAATAGAAAGTAATTCTATCTTGACGACAAGATAGGGCATTGCTCACATAACACAGAGAATCCCAAGAAAATAATGCTGTAATTATTTGCTATAAATTACCAAGACAGATACTGCACAGACAATGCTTTCCCCATGAGTACCTTAGGCCAGAAGAGCACGGGACATCCCTGGGAGAGAAGTGGGTGCTAGCACCAGACTGCCCTTCCACAAGAGTATGGAGCAAGTGTTACACTCAGGGAGTGACCTGTGGTTGCTGCATGCATTTGAATGAAAAACATCCTGACACTGAGTCTCTGGACTTCCCTTTAGTGAAGCATTCACTTTCCTGTACTGCTGACTGAAGAGTTTTTCTGGTCCTTATAATGGGCTCACCACATGAACAGCCCCAGCACAAATTCTGAGTTAATAACATAATGAACTCTCTTATTCTTTTCCCCATAGTGAACTTTACAGAAAATAGTATAAATATCCCTTCAATTACTAGTTTACTAATACCCCCTCCTACATTGTCTATCTAACTATTTTACCCATACTTCATCTTCTCTTCCTGGTTAACCTATCACTTATCTGCCTCAAATGTCCCTTAGACCTCCTGCCTCTCAAGCACAGGCTCTGTCACTGGAGCTTTTGTAATTAGACCTTATCTGTTAACTCAGATAGGACTTATGGTCGAATATTCTTGAGCAGCTCAAACATCCATAGATCATCGAGGTGCATTACTGGCTTTCACTTCCAGAGGCTCTTCAGTAGAATTACCTTCTGAATTGAATTTCCAGGACAAGTGAAGCTGGAGATGAGCACCTCTGAGATGCCAGCAATTTAAAACACCAGCAAAAGAGAAGAGGAGGAAAAAAAGGTTTTTTATTTTTCCAACTTTGTTGTTAAAGTAACTTTTTAGCAAACCAGAATTTAGATCCATGTGTAAATATTACACTGAATAAGTTATGGGAGTCACTGTGACTTTCAAGAGTGGAGAGTACTGCAGGTCCAAAGAGGAGGCAGGGCATCATTCTGGATGTAGTTCCATCCCACTGGTGTAGATAGTCATTGCAAAGACACTACAGACATATTAAAGCAGAACATGACACGAGGTTACGGGAGACAAAGTTTCTGGCTTCAGCATGGAGGATTCCTTCCAACTTCAAGAACTGAAAACTCCTTCAAATCTGGCTTGACAGCTTTTATTTAATTACTGCTCTACATTTTGAAAATCCACATCTCTACTCTCCTTGTCCAAATAATTTCATTGTTTTCAGCTTTATACTTATTTTAGTTTTATTACATCCTTCAAGACTGGTAAAGTGATCAGAAGTCCAAGCCAGAAGAAGGTCGTGGATACAATTAGCCTTGCTGTTCTGTGGAAGAAAGAGCTGGCCTTGCTCCAGAAAAAAATTCCACATTTACTTCACCTTCTTAGCTACACAATCAGCAAAATACCGTAAGTGTAGGGCCAATGGCAAGTTGTGCTGCTGGTAGGGCTGACATGGGGGCAAGCCTTTCATCCTTCCCCTCAAAACCTCCTTAGCTCATCCTCAATTATTGCCTGTCTGAAGATACTCTTCCATCCCTGTCAGTTGTACTCAATCCTCCACTGGTGTGAAGGGTATGAATAGATCTGCTAACTAACTGGATAAGAAGTGAGTTATATTTTCTTTCTCTGTATACTTGAGGATTTTTGCATTTGCTTTTTGGCCTTCATTTTGTCCTGAAACCCAGAGAAGAAAAAAAAAAAATAAATCAGTAGAATAACAAGTACAATGTAAGTCTAAATCACTCGACTTGAAATTTGACACATATTAATGTCTTGACAGAAGTTTCACACAACACTACAACTCAGGATATAGAAATAAATATCACATACACACACACAGGTCTTGAACGCCTGCCAAAATATTGGTTATCTTGCAGATTCAAAAACTTCTGGGAGCAATCCTGCAAATGCTGACTGAGGTCAGTATCTCAGCACACAGAGGGCAGCTTGTAACACAGCCAAGAACCAGTACTACAGGACTGGAGTGAGTTTTTAATTACTCTCTATAGGCAGCCCTTTAAATCCTGAGAGCTGTTTGGCTGCACTCTCAAAGCACCCCTGGTCAGGCAGGGCCTTTGGGTCTGCCTGGGCCTTATTTTTGGTTTGGGTCTTCTCTATTTCTGGTGATGTGGGCACAGCCCACACACACGGTGTTGCTTGTGGGCACGAGGTAAGCCTCCAAGCACTTGCCTTCCTCTCCCGTGGGTGCAGCAACACCTTGAAAACAAAGGCAGCAGATCAAGGTGGGATGAGCTTGGGATCACCCTCTCTCACCCCACACTGGGTCCTTAAGGGACCATCATCTTTCCTTAGGCCTGTAGGTAGTGTCTCCTGGATCACTGTCTTTGTGACCATGGCAGCATTCCGGGGGCAAAACCTAGCTTCCATGCGTGTGGCTCAGTACCCAAAAGTTACACCCTTTCATCAAAATCTCCCAATTCTCAAGAAAAATTGGCCAACTAAGTAGTATCAAGTGAATCTCTTTCTCTAGCACAGGGTGAACACATGGTTGTTGCATTCCCAAGATGATCACCTCATATTCCATCTCAAACACAATGGGTTTGATAGCAATATCCAGTGCTGTGTTCTGATTATAAACACACAGGCAACAACTAACCTACTAATTAGCCTTTCCACAGCTTTAATTTAATATCTAGCATATAAGGTTGTGCTTATAAACATGCTGTGCTCAGAAAGAACCACAAGTGCAAAAGCCTGCAGGGCTACAACATCAGCTGCTATTCCAATATTTCTGCTGACCCTAAGGAATTCATTGTCTTTGACAATACAAAATGCATACAAGCTATAAGCTCCAAGAAAGAAACTGCTTCTTTATTTCTATAAAAATCTCCATAAACTCTGCATATGTTAAAAAAACACCCAAAAAAACCCCAAAAAACCAACAAAAAACCCCACAAATATTTTTAAGAGGTAGCACACATATTTGGAAGTAGGTTGGCAAAAAGCAAGAAAATATCTAATTTGCCTTTTATGTTCAAAACGCAAGTATCCCTCAAATCACTCTCTTCTGTTTCTGCATACAACTTTGTTTGAATAAAGGTTTGATTATGTTAGCTAATCCTGGTGATTAATTCAAAGATCTGCCATTATCACACACTTAGAGAACTTCAGGACTAAATGAACTATCATTCTGGAGTAAATACTTCTATTTCTCACATGTACATGGTACCCAATCCTGTCTTCATGGGGAGCTGCCAGATCCCAAGGATATTTTACAAAACTTTGTTAAATTCTGAAGAAAACAAGATTGCAAAGTGTTCATTATCCACTATAAAATAATACAGTCTTAAGTAAAGACAAGACAGGCATCTCATCACTATTTGTTTCCCTTAATCAAACTTTAGTATTTTTTAATAAATCAATTGTTAATTAAGGATTAAGATCACTGTCTTTCATGAGGCAGCTCAGCAGCTAGCAGAAATGTTCCTAAATCTAGATGTATTTGGTGAACTGACCTGTTTATTGTAAACTTTTCCCTAATTTTTGTGTGTATTGCATTAATTCCTACCACTTAGGATTTCTGTCACTCTGCAGCTTAAAGGAAGTGCACAGGAAATCCATGACATTTTGTAAGTTCCTGCTGAATTTCAAGCTGGCAAGAAGAACAAAATGATCCATTATGAGCAGTATATAAAATATACGTTACATATATAAATATCAGTCCATAAAGATAGAAACAACACACACATTTATGGAGAGATACTGATGATAATTATTAATGATACAGCCAGTTGACACTCAATCTGACTGCCTTCTATGGACTCATAAGAATTTGAAAAGAGCCAGGCAGACTGAAACAAACTCTCTGGATATTTTAGTATTTTAAATAATTGTTTATCAAAAAAACCAAATAAGTTCCATTGTCTAGCTGGATTCAATGTTTGGAATGTCTGGGTTCACTTTCCAGGTTGTGTGCTTGCTTTCAAACCCTATAGGAGCCAAAATAATATGACAGATGGAACTGGTGGTGAAAAAAGTAAGGATTCACAGGCAATCTGTTGGAAATGAGACGTCTCAAGAGAAAGTCAGCCCAGCAGAAAGCGGGTGACCAAAAAAATAGGTTCATGACAGTGCTGTGAACAGGAAATTTGATGAGGAAAAAGAGGTAAATACACTGGTTTCTTTCACAGGACCACAAGAGAATAACTTCCACATTCTTTTCTTGATGCTATTAAATGCATTTAAGGTATCTGTACAGACAATTAGTAAGAGTCCAAACCAGAAAGCAGAGAGCTCAGCCAAGCTGACTGCACACATGCTTTGGGTAGCTTGCACAGAGCTGCTTGTGGAAAAAAAAAAGTCAAAGCAAGGCAAACATGGCTCTATTTTAGCATGAAGGTTACAAAAATTGAAAATATCAAACTCCTGCATCTTGCTAGCTCTCTGCTACTCTTAAAAATAAATTTTAAAGTACTCTAAAAGTCCCCTTCCATTTCTTAAGATGAAAAGTAAAGTTACTTTTCTTATATATGGAAACACCAGCAGAGACAGCAGAAACATGATGCCCAATGCTGACTCCCTGATATGTACCATGCCTTGGAGAGGTGATGGCAGACAAATATTGGATGACAATAACTTCCAATTCCTAAGTATTTTTCATTCCTCAAAATGATATATTGTTGTGTGCTTGTATTCCACAGTGGCCCCATACAAACATACACTGTTTGTTTTTCAACTACTTTCAAATCTCATGCATTCCAGTAACAACATTGATAACCCAATGGACTTAGTCAACAGTACTGAATTTGCAAAATAAAAATTTGTTTTCCTTTTTTTCCCCTTTTCTCTCACTCTCTTTTTTCCATCCCCTTCCTCAGGAGGCAGATATGACAGCCTGCATTTTTAAATTCTAAATGAAGAATTCAATTTTCACACTGAAACCATTTTTCATGCTGAGGTTTTGTATTCACTTCAGTAGCTGCACTGAGTATAAAAGAGAAGATCAAAGTTGAAGAATCAGTAGAGTACAGCAGTAAGTCTGAGTTCAGTTCACAGGGATGGAGCTACAAGACTCTGACCAACCCACCCATAAAAGCAGAATTTTGCTGCTCTATGACCATGACATTACAGTGAAACATTTTAACAGACACCTGAGGATATCTCAGATGTGCAACTCTGTCAGAATGCACTGACAGGAGCCAAAACATACATTGGAAAACATGTATGGTCACACTCTCCTACCTTGAACAGGCCTCAATAGAGATTTGCTTTCCAAAAGTATGAGAATATACATCTCCAAATCAACAATAGAAAATTGAAACAAAATAAAGTGTGAAGTAAGATAATTTTGTGCTTTCTCTTGACCCAAAGCAGTATCATCTGCATCTATGTCACCTTGACTGGTGGAATGGAGTCAGCAATGCTAGACACATTTGTAAGAAGTATTTCATAAGAATAATGGAAATAATAAGGAATATTGGGTGAATAATTATTCTTAATAATGAGAATAATTGTGTGTGTGCACCACTATTTTCTCATCTGAAAAGTAAAAAAAATCACACAATTTCTCATTGAGTATATCCAGCATCAAAAACTGAAGGATTACCAATGCTTTTTTCCTGATTAATAAAAGAACAGTCTTTAGTTTGTTATCGATTATTTTTATGTTACTTTCAACAAACCAAGAAACTGAAGCCTCTCTAATCTCCCACAATATGATTTGGCTGGAGGCAAAGCATACTTGCAGTTTGTCACCTCCCCACTGTTGCTGGCATATCTTGCATAGCAGAACAATGGGCAAAAGAAAGGATGAGAGGCAAATGCTGCATCTGTCCCTGGGGCACAGTTTAGTGAAGCAGTGAAGCCTCCAATTCCCTGGCCTTAGCAATATTCTCGGTACAAGTGGCATCATTCCATCTCAAGTTTTGTGCTTAACTGCACTCAGATGAAACATCTCTCACAGGATCACCCCTTCACTCCCTGGTCAGGTGTTACACTGGTTCCCCGTGAGTCAGCATTGAAGGACTCCTGGGATCAAAGGGAGGAGAGAGGAAGAAGAGAACAACATCTACCCTTTTTCTCTCTTTTCCTTCTCTCGAATTTTTTATCCTGGTTTACTTTCTCATGCTCACAGTGCCCTTCATTTCACTTCCCAGATGGATATTTCCCTTCACCACTGTCTGACATGAATTCAGTCTGTTGGCCTCCAAAGCAGAAACAAAATTAACTGTTCAAAATTCTAAGGATTACCTTGGAACTCCTGGGACTATGAAAAATATCCTTTTCTAAAGCAGTGCTTTCAGTGAGACCCTCAGCCCTGTGCCAGGAATAGCAAATGCCCTAAAGTGTGGATATGGGGTTCACTGTCAGAGGTAATTAAATCTGAGTCTCAGCTAAAGTCTCTCCATGGATCTGGAAATTAATAAAATAGCATCAAAATGAAGTATTTGTTGTGTCTGCTCACATTTTGTTTCTCTTCTGTAAAGCAGTAGAAAGAGCCTGCCCCATGCACATTCCATGCACTTTCATAGGACACAGGTAAGAATACGGCATTAACTTTGACAAAAAGGCACGAATTATGGGGGGCCTTCAGGTCTTTCTAATGTTGAAGCTACTGATAAATGCTACATCCATATGCAAAAGGCACACAAGTCCCCTGCACTGAGCCTGAAGTTAAACCCAGACTACTTAGCGGCTCCTCTCTACTGTGCTGCTACAACAGACAAGGGGTGGAGGGAAAGGAGGTTTGGAGAACTCCTCTTCTGGCTTGAAAAACCTAATTAAGACCCTATTGCAAAATGATCTTATTTGCCAGGAATTATTTCTTGTGAGCTGTGCCCAAGTGTACTGTATGCTTGCTTTCTTTATAGCTGCAGTGCTGGTGCAGTAAAGGAAGTGATGGAAATTTTGTGCTGCAAAATGAAGGAGTTGGTTTAACCCTGATTTCCTTTCTTCACCATTTCAAAAGTTGAGGGTTTTGTTTCCTAGAAAAACTTGGAGAAGGAAGACAACTCCTAGCTAATAAAAAAAAAAAATTAAAAATCATCCATTTGGATATTCTTTTAGTCAAATTAGGCCAGACCCTTTAATACATGACTGAAATTTTGCCATCTTCCTTTTTCAGTAAGTTTCGTCTCGAGTGTCTACGCAGCTATACTCAGCAGAAGCACCATTCAGTGAATTTTGCATCCATTTAGGAACACAAAGCATGTAAACAAATTGCATGCTTAGATTTCTTTTTTTTTTCAAACATAATTTTGGGGAGTGAGTGTCTTCAGGATAAAATTCATCTCTAAGCAGATCCTAAGGGAAACCATAGATAGAACTTTAATAGGGTGTCTATATTTAGCTGGCGCTGTAATATGTTCATGTGGCAACTGGCTTTATCATTATTCACAGAGTCACACGTGTAACTCTCTGAATCCAGCTCACCAAGGATTAAACTTTAATAGTAAATCATTAGTCTTGTGCTTCAGTCCATGCCTTCAGCTGCAGTGGTCACCCAGGCCAGGACCACGTGCAGCACTGTGAGATTGGGGCAGCTCACCAGCCTTGCACGAGCTATGGAATGGGAACAGCAAGCCATGGAGCCTGGTGCCAAGAGTCTGTGCTGGTGCCAGTGGGGCTCCTTCCAGGTGTGGAACAGGTAATGCAAGTACACGACCTTGGGGACCTGTGCTAGCCTGGTTTCATGGTGTCACACTGTGCCACATGGACAGCGCTCACCGCTTGCAGGCAGCTTGGGGATTTCTGACTTGCTTCACGGAGTCATGATTGTGCCACGTTACACTTGGCCGTTTAAACACAAAAAGCAAAAGCAAGGAAATGAAAAATATCAACACTAACTCCTGACACAAACAGATGCTTTCTTAATTAGAAGTGTATACATCTTCACATTGTTATTCTCTTCCGCTCCGAGAAAAAGCATAGCTACATTATAATCTGCCTTAATTTTAAGTGGGCTTTCTGGAGAGGTTTTGCCTTCATAAGTTAATAAGTGCAGCTCTGATATTTACACTCACAACAGAACAGACTTTTCAGTTCTGTCAGACATGATTTAGTTATGAATTACTTGGCTCTACATTGGTTATTTACAGTTGCGACTCAAAGAAGGTGACCTTTCCCTTCACTGGGATATGCTCTGTTCCTGTGAGAAGTGCAGGAAGAGCTGCACTCCTTATCAAATCTAACCACACATATGGACAAAAGAATCATCCACAGAAGACAATTTGTCACCTTCTGCACCTTTTTTGACTCAGAGTGTGCCAGAACTTGGTAAAGACATACAATAAATATGTATTTCCCCCAGGTGTTAGACATACTTAATCTATACTTTCAATTAAAATCAAATTAACACCTTACTTTCAGTATTGCCTGTATTTCCCCATAGATAGATTTAAAGCTGTGGAATCACCTGTGTTTTCCATTCATGAAAATTGCCTTTCTCCTAGAGAGGTAGAATTTGTCCCTCCCAATCAAGAGTGTAGGCATCCAGTATAGCCTAATCATCAAGTTGCTTTACTCCCTCTGTAGTCAAAGGCCAGTGGTGGAGCCAAGCCCTTCAGAAGGCAAACCATCTGAGCTGCTCACCTTGGAACAGGATGACTTGCCTTGGGGAGGACACAGGATGGCTGGTTAAAACCAACTGTCTAAACTCAGGAAAGATCAACATCAACAATATCCAATATTCCATGACTGCAAGAGAAATGAAGTGACAATGAGACAAATGTGACCCAGAGGTAAAAGTGAAGTCAGGTATTAAAAAAATTCCAAATATTCCCCCATCTAAGTTATTTTCAGTGACTGTTGATTTCTGATGCCAAATGTGAAAGGGGGAAAACATTAACTAGGCTTTCCAGGATTAAACCCCACTGCAGATTTATGCAGTTAAAGGTTCATCCTGTGGTGCACTCAAAAGCTATGTTGCTCAGAAAAAAAAAGCAATATTGGTCAGCAAAAAACGGACCAAAGTAATATCTTTGCAACCATGATGGCAAGCAGACAGTAGCACCAGACCCCCTTTGGCACCTGCTCAGGTGTGGAGCACACTTCCCACCATGACAGAGAAAAATCCACAAGTGCAACAGGGCCCTGGACCACACTTGCAGGTTCTCTGTTCGTTTGCAATCTCTGTTTGTTTTCCTTTCAGTAAATTACCTTCTCACCAGTTTCCTGGCAGACAATCAAATCACTGTGTACATGATGCTCTGAGGGAGAGATCCGAGGCATCCAGGAGTTTAAAAAAAAAAACCAACTAAGTAATTTGAACTTCAGGGGAGAAACTACCACTCATCCATGTAGCCATTGTGCTTCTTTATATAGAAAAGTTCTGTATATATTGAGTCACCCCCAGGATGTTACACCTATGGATAGCAGAAGACATCCTGTATTTGACCCTATTTTTCATAGCTCTTGTCTTTTGTAAGTTGGGATATTATAATATTATTATTAATAATAATAATTATTAATTATTATTATTATTATTATATTATGGGATAATATTTCTCACAATTGGTTTTGGCCTTCAAGCTACTTATTGTTGAGTTGGGGTTTTTTTAATTTTGAGGTAAACAGTGCAAAACATTTTGTTGCCTAGATATTATTTTCCTTTCTGAGCAGGAGCCAAATATAGCAATATGGACTCTGCACTGGGAATCAATTAACATGATTGGGCTCGCTGACCAAGAGTTTCTCTGTGTTTCCTCCCCCAAGATAAAAGCAATGTAGAATCCAGAAATACATGTAAGCAGGTCCAGTTATTTTTCAAAAAATTTGCTTTTCAAAACTACTTTCACTTGTTATAACCTGTCTTTTCACACAGCTGTATAGATCTGGTTTGCAAAACAGGACAAAACCCAAACAGTAAACAGAAAACAAAAAAAAAGGCAAAGAAATGAGAATACCCTTGTGAGGGAATTTTATTAGCTGTATCATTTTCAAGGGAAGCTGGCCAAAATTTAAAATTTAGGGAAGGATTAGTCATTTCCACATTCAGCTTCATTATTTCTCTAAATTCTTCATGGTTAAGGCTTAGCTTATCCCTATGCCTGGTTTCCCTTGTGGGCCTGTTTTCCAAATGATGAGTAACAGTTTAGAAGTGAGTTTCATTCAAATTTCCTCACCCAATTTGCACTCTCAATTTGATCTAAAAATATTTTTAGTGGAAAGTGCTCTATAAAAGTCTCAGTCAGAGAAAGTGTCTTGATTTAACCCCAGCTGGCAACTAAGCACCTCACAGCCGCTCGCTCACTCCCCCCACGCACTCCCAACAGGATGAGGGAGAGAATCAGAAGAGTAAAAGTGAGAAAAAACTTATGGGTTGAGGTAAAGACAGTTTAATGGGGCAGAAAGGAAAGAAAAAAATAATAATGATAATAATATCAATGGTAAAAGAGGTAGAATATACAAAACAAGTGAAGCACAATGCAGTTCCTCACCACTTGCCAACTGGTACCCAACCAGCTCCCAAGCAGTGGCTCCCAGCCAATTTTCTCCTCAGTTTATACACTGGGCATGATGTCATATGATATGGAATATCCCTTTGGCCAGTTTGGGTCTGTTGTCCTAGCTGTGTCCCCTTCCAACTTCTTGTGCCCCTCCAGCCTTCTTGCTGGCAGGACAGGAGAAGCTGAGATGTCCCTGACTTAGAATAAACACTGCTTAGCAACAACTAAAACATCAGTGTGTTATCAACATTATTCTCATACTGAATTCAAAACACAGCTCCGTACCAGCTACTAGGAAGAAAATTATCACTATCCCAGTCAAACCCAGGAGAGAATGACCAGCATTATCTTTCTTAAGTGTAAGATTAAACTGCTTGAAATATTCTGCCCGAAGAGCCATTGCTTCCCTTCTGAAAGAGAACCAACACTGCATCTGCTGAAAATCCACCTTCCAAGTTGTCTTGGAGTCATAACATCTAGAAACCCAGATCGATGCAGTCCTGGATAGGCAGGCACAATGAAGAACTAGATTTCATTAGAATTTCCTGAGAGCAAATTGTTTCCAATTAACATTTTAAGTCTGAAAAATTGGAAATGCCTTCTTTTAAAAAAAAAGGCAAAAATCCCTCCCTCTCCCCTACTCACCATCAGCTCTACCAATTTTGTTTTGGCTTTAGATACTAGCTACAGAATTTTGGTGGTGTTGGAAACCAGCCATTTATTCAAACAATTTTGCACATCAGAATTTTTCTAGTGCCTCATACAAATTTAGTTCACACTCTATCACAGCTTAATTTCCTTAATAGCCTCTTATGATGGATATGCCAATGAAATTAAAGTCAAGAACTTCAGAGCAGCTTTTGTTACTATTTTCTAAAAGATTCAAGAACATTTGTAGACCCTGGGATGTAGTAAAGAGTACAGCTGGTTCGTGATTAAAATCAGCAATAAAAGAAATAAAAACATGGTGGTTATCTGAAAACCTGTTCTCTTATTAAAAGTTTGTAATCTAGATATCCAACTTAAATCCTAGTCCTTGAATATTCTCCAAGTTAACGAGAAAGCAATACAGTGTTATGATTTCCCATATGCCAAGCACAGAACCCAAAGAAGCAGTATCTAAACACAGAATGATGAGAATATGAAGAGATAACATGCAGCTGATACCTTCTGTCCCCAATTTCAGGTCTCCAAGGACACGAGAGGAGGGCATGAGCCCAAGCTGAACAAATTAAGTGTGTCTACTAATATTCTGTCTATCCTCTTATGCCATGCCTTTAATAAACTTAAAATTCAGCCATTTGGAGGCAGCTAATGGCTTCAAAGGAAGCTGAATTAACCAAGAGGAACTCTGCACACTGGCTTTAGCCATACCCTTTTGACTGTAGGAACAGCCTGGGAGGGATTTGCTGTACAGGCTGACCATGATTCCCTAACATGCAGAGGCTCTTTTGCTCCAGCAAGAAAAAGAAAGCAATAATAGAGTGTCTGAGGCACCTCAGGCTTCAGCAAAAGAAATCTCCTTTGTACAGAAAATACCTTCTGCATTTATCTATGATCTGAAAGGAAAGCCTCCTGCTTGTGTCAGAAGAGCTCAAATATGCTGGTGAATTGTTTTATCAGCGACGTATCTCTCGACCTTTGAAATTACGAATAACCGAATCTTGCAATTAGGGAAGACAGTACCACCTCACCTACAACGGAGTGTTTTATAGCCCACATCAGCAAAAGTATTTTTAGATCAAACTGGAAGTGCAGTGAGAGCCTGAAGCTGACCAGAATCATAATGCAATGGAAAACCTTACACAGACACCTGTTTCAAAGAGATTCCTGACTCAACTGGCAGATCAAAGAGTGTCAGCTACTGCTGATAAGCCCAGATAAGCCCCTGGAATCCTGGATGCCTTGCAGATCCCAAACCTCTTAACACAAGAGGCTCACTTATCACAGTTTCTTTGGGGTCTCCTGAAATTAACTGAGAAAATTTCACAGTGTATAAAAGAGTATAGCTTGGGAATGAGCAGTTCATTCCTTTCTCCCCAGGCCAGCACGCTCCCCCTCACAGGTTCATCTCCCAAGTGCTCAGTGAAGTAAATTAGAGAGTAAATTGAATGGTGGTTCTTATTTTTATTTCCCCAAGAATTAGTGGAACAACAGCTAGAATACACAGAGACTCAGTTGGCTAGAATGAGTGTATTTTTTCTGTGAAGCAATTTCTCTCTCTCACCCTCTCTATCTGTCAGACACACGTACTCTATTTCCTCTTCTGATGACAAGACTGACCAGGGTGCTGATCAGCCGCGTTGCTGATATTGACAATGACAAATCCCTTCCACAGCTCAGGAGAACCTTAAATAAATTCTCCCAAGACACTGGCAGACGTTCTCCTCCTTGCCCTGTCACTCATAGTGAAGGCTGAAAGGCTGATTAGAAATTATGCAGGGGCATTCTAGAATGGAAAAAATCTTCTTGATGGGGAATAAGTCAAGACTATAAAATTCATTTAATTCCTTCTCTTTCTTCCTTCAGTTTTAATTAGGATTAAAATGTCTCTGCCAGATATTTTGGAATTACTTTCATTTTCTTACACTATTCATGAGCTTATCTGCTTCACATTATCCTGAAAAATACTGGAGAATTAACCACTGGAAATAAAACTGTTGGAAGGCAAACACATCCCAGCAGAAAAATACAAGGCTCTATTCATTTCCCCCCCTCCCTCACCAGAACACATGTACATCAAAAGTTTGTGCCAAAAAACCAACCCTAACATCCACATCCTTTCCCACAAACATATTTTCACTTGATTGTAACAGAGCCCTGTTTCTGGGACAAATGGCAAGCAAAAGTGTTGGCAAGAAGTAGAAGGTTGGCTGGTCAGGGCTTGTCAGATGTTTATGGATTGCATTCAGCACTTCTCAGAACTAGGTGCATCATCTCCCAATAACATCCCATTTTTGATAAATACTACCAAAAAAAAAAAGAGAAAAAAAATCAGGTCACCACAAATAAGAACTAAGTCCACCCTCAACCCAAAGCTCACAGTGTTTTTTCCTTACACAGGCATTCATTTCTCCCTGCTACACCTATATTTTCTTATCCTCTCCTAAAAGATGGTGCTCAGCCATTGGTACTTTTCACATTATGTAGATCCAGGGCATCATTCAAGACCCAAAACCTTGGGCCACAACCCCGAAATAGCAAGCAGCCGTGTTGGAATCTAGCAATGAACAGGACAAAGCCTAGAGGGGTTGTGGCGTGAGCCACCAGCAGCCACAAGCACCTCTCCACACAGCAGAGCACCAGGGTTACAATGAAATAGAAGTGCTCCCCTTCAATAAGGAAATACTAGAAAGCAACAGTCTATGTTTGCACAAGGGAAGAAAGAAAAATTTTATTATAAACCTGTGGGATTTTGGTTTAGATAGCCTTCAGAGCTGGGTGTATCTGCTGATGCTGACAGCACCTTCCATTAGCTCTAGGAGAGTACAAGGCTGTACGGGACATTAATATTTACCTTTAGGGGCTTTTACTCTGCCATAATAATACAAATATCCACAGTAGGAGCTGTTGTCATGGTGGGCCCTGTGAAGAAGGCTGGGACTGTGACTCAGGCCAGCCTCCCACGCTGGATGGATTGCATGCCTGATTTTGCAGCATCCCCTCCAAAGCACAGGCATCTCCAGTATCCCAGTCAGCCAAGACAACCCTGTCCTGTCTGAAGGGGCGTGGGTTTAGTGGGCAGGACTCAATCAAGGGGTGGAAGTTACATCAAGGGAAGTGTTGCTGGTGGATTTCTGCAGGATGTATGCTTACAGGCAGTCACTGTAACAATGGTTATGAAGCAGCACAGGCAAAGACAACTCTATCGTCCTCTCTAAGACAGAGAGGGCTCCTAAAGTGTTTGAGAACCTTCACACTTGAGGGTGTTCAATAAACTTGTTTAGTGAGATGAGGCCAGGCACAACAGGTTTATAGTGTCTGATGATATGATTTGACACAAGATACTAAACCAAATGGAGAAATGAGTCTACTCCAATATGACAAGTTACATGTTCCTCTAGATTAATCATTTTAGTAAGAAATATTAACTTTTCAAAGCACATTGTTCAGAATTTGTCACAATGACCGATGATGCTTCTGTTAATTTCATAACAAATTTTGCATTTAAAAAGCATTTTATAATCTTTTGTGCCAAATCTGGAGCTATACATCTACCTATCTAGCTACAGTTAATTTTCAGGCAGATGTAGCCCCAAGAACACTCATACAGTTGAATTATTTTGAAAATATATCCCCACATTTGTGGAAAAACTGGATGTCCTAATTGAATAGTCTCCCTTCTTGTGAAGCTCAGGTTGGTCCAAGTCTTTCTGTGAGGAATAGAAACAAACAGAACAAACAGAAGGAAAGAGGCTGGGAATATTCAGTGTTTACCTTTCCAGGTAATGAGTAGAAAGCTTTTTAATTGATAAAACTTTCATTATAGGTACATAGAGAATATTTTAGTAGTGTTAGATTTAAGATCCAGCTTACTTTTGAGCAGGAAGAGTTTGCTCCTTGACAAACAATCACACCATCTGCTTGTTTTTTCTCCCAGTAAGAAAATGTTAAAGCTGCAGAAATCCATTTTCCTAAATATTGAACAAGATTCAAAACTCTGGAAGACAGAAAGGGATACTGTGAGACAGTGAAATAAGATGTCTTGAGTTAGGAGAGAGGCAAAAATTTTACCAATAATTAATATTTATACAGCAGAGGTGGGTTCCCTTGGACATTCTCTTAATTGTAAATTAACCTTCTAAATAGAAATGTGGATTCTGGACTGTTGATCTCATTTGGTCTGAAAAATCCCAGCACAACTACATAACAGCTCTTTGATTGCTCACTACAGCTGATGCTGGCAAAAGTTCAAGCACTGAAAAACCCAAACTAGATGCTTTTTGGTTTCTCCACACACCTGTTTGCCACAGGTGTTTATCTCTGATATGTTTACAGTGAAAAATTCATTAGCCTAAATGCTAGCAGGAGGGGTCTGTTTGGAAGCTTTTGTCACATTCAGTGTTCTTCTCGGGATGGAAAATTTCCAGTTGCAAACCTGCTGCCAGTACTACTTAAAAATATCAGAGTGGTATATCATCACTGCTGTCTGTATCCCAGGTTGAGCTCTGATGTCCCTAGGTCCTCTTCCTAGCCAGTGAGGGCATCACAAACAAGACATTTGCTGTGGAATTCAAACACAGACCTGGAGGAAAGCAACTTGCCAAAAGGTTTCTGAATAGAGGAGCTGCAGAACAAACAAAAATCCTCAAGAAATATCTGCTATCAAGCTATGGCTCCCCAGTGGTAGATCACTGCTACAACTATTTATGTCCTAGAGAGTTAAGTCAATTTGACTTGAAACTCTTCTTCAGAAGGATTACACTTTACTCATCTTAAAATGAAAGAAACTAGTAATGATATGCTAGGATGTTCTTAATTTGTTGTTCTATGTATATTTTAACCAAAGTGTGTACTGTTTCCTGTAAGTTGGGAACAAACCTTAATTCAGAGAGGTCAAGCCTTTAATGTCCAATGGCTCCAGTGTTTTTAGTGCCTGGTGAAAGATGCTTACAGCTCAGCCTTCAAAGTTTGGACAGCTGGTACTGTAGGGCATATCCAGGGAGGCACAGCCCACCTTCCTAACCCCAAAGCATCTTTCTAGTTACTCAGTTACACTGTCTCAAAAATTAGGTGTTATTTTTCTGTCTGCCAGCAGTCCTGGCTTCTGCCTTACCAGCACATTGTTCACTCCAATTTCCATTGCAAAGTCATCATGGGATTGACGTTTTACTCTTATTAGCACAGAAAAATTAAGGTAAAGCACAGAGTACCTGAAATCCTTACAGATTTAATAATAGATTCTTGAAGTCAGCAGGCGTGCCATGGAAATTTTCAGAATACTTAGCCTCTTTTGTAAACCAAAGGCTATATGACCCAAACAATTATAGTCTGTGAACTTTCACAGACAGCCTGAAGGCAGCTGTAGCAGGTAAGACACAGCAACAATTTGGAAAGAGCAGCAGGCAGTAAAGCACTGTCTGTCAGGATAAAGCTTCTCTTAGTTCATTAGGATCAAGAGGGAATCAGATAATTGGAATGCACTTGCACGTGCATTCAGCTTTTGAAAACACATTCGAGCAAATGTTTTCTCCTAGACACAGTATCACACTGCTAAAATAAATCTTTCCTTAGTTCTTGTTCAAGCGAGGTAGGAAAGAAGGAGGAGGAGGTAAGTTATCCCCGTTAAATATCAGCGCACCTGCACCAAGAACAGTCCTCAGGACCTTGAATGAGAAGTGTCTGGGTTTGCATTTAACTCTGCTCAGCATTTTCAAAATAAAGGGAAAGAAATAGACAAAAGAAAAGCAACGATGGCTATAGAAGGAAAAAGCAAGAGAACTCTGACAGGAACGCAGAAAAGGGTGGGCAAAACCACTTCAGACTTCAGTAAGAGTTTCTGATGCAGCATCACAGCTTATTTAAATCAAAGTTTTTGAAGGGCTTTCTGGCAAACGCACCATGTCATTTCTGTAATAGTGAAACAAAAGTTACTTTAAAGAAAAAAAGGAAAAAGAAAAAAAAGCAGCATTTACAGTTACATGAAGCCAGACTTGAATAAACAAGTAGAACAATAGTGTGATTCCTTCCAAAGAAAATTAGATGTCTCTTTTTTATCCTCTCTCTGCTGTTTTACTGAGGCTTAGGAAAAACAGAAAGTTGAAAGCTAGCTCATCTGCTGGTCTGTTTACCTCACAAATATGGGGGACAAAGAATGGGTTTCTGAACTTATCCTAGAAGGAAGGGGAGGAGGAAAGAAAAGTGAAGCAGTAGCTTCCCCAGACCACTAACGAGGATGAGAGAGATCTTAATCCAGACAAAACCAGTGTCATGAGAAAGCACTTGCTAATTCATTTTAGAAATCTGGTGCTGACACACAGTGCTCATGTTGACACACGACAAACCAAATGAGGGAAACATGGGAAGACAATGTGAGAAAAGTTAAAAAAGTGCATGTAAACAATTTTTTTCTGATTTTTAAATAATATATATACTGTTATAATTTAACCAAATTATTTATGTACTTTTAAAAAAGAAATAGAATATTACTCTTTTCCTTTTGGGTCTCTTCTCTTGCATGCTTATCTTCATGAGAGGCAGGATTCTGTGATTCTGTAATGGGGTTATCCCACTGAAAGGTCACCAGAGATGTATCTGAATCAGGAGATGCTGTTAGTCATCCTGATAAATCACTGAATCAGGCTGCAATCCCAGACCAATAAAATCCCATTTCACTAGAAATAGTTCTACTGAATTAAACAGAGCTTCTGAAAAGTCAAAGGAGATTTTACTTTTATAAACATATATGTGTATATGTATACAAACACACATATATACAGCAGATGGTTTCACCTCACTGCCTTCTGTCTCTGAAGAGATATTTTATGGTAACCAGTGCACACAGTCTTCCTCAAAATATAATATCAGTGACACGCTGTGATTCACACTCTCAGATTATTCAGCACAGAATATTCACTGAAAATTTTCTTTCACTAATTTCCCAGACAATTTTAGTTACAGGCACAACAGTTATGGGCAATAAATAAATAATACACTCCACTGACATTAATGAGCTAAAATATTATCTGCTTACCTATATGGTCTCTAACACAAGTCATTTAAAAAATCTAAAACTATTCTTTCCCCAGCAGCCTTAACCAACCAAAATAATGATGAATTCTTCAAATTTATACAATGTATATCTTTACCATCCCCTGCCAGGTATTTCTGGATAAATAAGTCTATTTTTTCAGTTCAGAATAGTCAAGGCAGTGCAACATCATTGCATATAAATGCCTACTTCTAGCACATAAAACTGTGAATTTATATGATAAGTTTAGAATATCATTACAAAAAGGGAGCCATGGGACACATCCTGCTATCAGCTACAGCATTTTAAGCCTGCAATGAACCTGAATGGAGCTTCTCCGGATTTACACAAGATTAACATAGATGGTGTATGGCTGTCTTGGGATGACTTTATGATGTGTATCCCCTATCACCACTCTATGCCCAGAAGATGAATCCTGTGCCTTTAAGACTGGGTGCAAGAAAAAAAAAGACTGAGCGAACTTTCAAAAGAATTTCTCAAGGACACACGCAGCTCTCTCTGGGCTTGGCGGCAGAGTGTGGAGGGCAGCAACCTTGCTCTCCAGACAGCTCTCAGCTCCCTTTCTCCAGAGAGAGAGTTTTCCTGAGACCTTTTTTGGATTTGTTCCTCCTTCTTCTTCTTTTTGGGACTGTTCTACAACATCAGACCACACCGGGGGAGAACTCCTTTTCCAAGGCCTCCTGGAAGGGGCCCATCGACCCATCTCTGAGGAGGGAAGAGGCCACACCCAAAGAGGACTCTGTATTTTTCCAAGTTTCTCTCCACAGTGAGAGATTTTTTTGTTTTGTTTTGTTTTGTTATTTAGTTTTGTTATCCTCTTCTGTGTGTTTGTTGAGTAAATAGTGTTTATCTCTTTCACTTTCCTTCGAGGAATTTTTTTCTTTCCCGAACCTGGGTTTGGGGGAGGGGTGGTGGTAACCTGCCTTCCCTCAGAGGATATTTCTCCTCTAATTTGGCCAACCTGGCACAATGGCTCATTTTCTTGATATGATTTCCATGTGGTGAAATAAGTACAGAGGAGAAGTTTAGGCAAATGTCATGCAGAATAAATTGCCTTTTTATTTTTTCCATCAAGAGAGATACTATAAAGAAAAGAGTACATTTTATATACTTCACTAGCCTGGTGAAATTAATAATTTAGCTGAAAAGTAATTATGTAAAATAACAATAAAATACAGATGTATTCTCAGGTCAGCATTTCAAAGGGATCTAATAACAGTGTATGGAGAGAGCTTGCTCTTTGAGACCATGTGTCCCACAGGACTTGAGAATCCTTTCTGAAGGTTATTTTCTTAGCTTTTGTACACTCCTATTGCTGGTAGACTTCAGCTACATGCATAGGGATTCTCACAACACCCAAAAAGATTTGAATGTCTGGAGTATAAACACATTGAAATGGGAATCAACAGAGATGGGCTGGGTTTCCACCTCTGCCACAGGCAGCTGTGTGTTCTTCACCAAGTGACTTTTGCTTCTGGTTCCCCTTCCATTTGAACCATCAACATGGTCAAGAAAATGGGTCCTCATGATCATTCAATAGCTGGTGGAAGCTACCAGAGCTCCACCTGCAGCTTGCACGCTAAGCTACCTGCACCAAATGCATTCCTCAACACTTAGCCTGGGTGTGAGAGTGCAGGTAAATGTAAATTTACATTTTGCTTACTGGTGGGGGAAAAACATTTACAGTAGGAGGATTTTGTAACCAGGGTCACTTGAATGATGAAAACAGATACATTGTTTTGTACAGATTTATTACTATCTTTACTATTAATGCTTCAGGGCCACCACCATATAAATGTGTTTATCAACCATTCATTAATTTAGACCATTAATATAAAATGATGCATTTGTGCTCAGTTAAACCATTGCTTAGTGTTTCATCAACATTCTCTCACATGTGCTTTAAATCAGGTTGTTGAAAATACTTGTAGTAAATTCCTAAACCACGAGTGGTCATAAAATCGTTTACACACACAGAGCCTGTGTCTGGTCCTCTAAATCATCAGGCCATATTTCTTGAACCCTAGAAAAAATACTTTATAGTCGTAAAGTGTGCCCAATGGATACATGTCATTTCAGCTTTAAAATACCCTAATCCATTATGGTGACAACATATATATTATTTCTAACAGGCTGAAAAGTAATCTTAAAAT
The DNA here is from genome assembly GCA_013397915.1 of Daphoenositta chrysoptera. Lineage (NCBI taxonomy): Eukaryota > Metazoa > Chordata > Aves > Passeriformes > Daphoenositta > Daphoenositta chrysoptera. The sequence continues at coordinate 346,964 of VZRO01005378.1, forward strand.
TATTTAATTAGAGGCATCTGAATTAAAACATCAGAGGTGTAGTAAGAGACTGAAAGTGCCTGTGGTTCACATAAACCCAGGATAACAATATGGAAAAACTCCTTTGAGACTTGAATAGATAATAAGAACATTAAGAAATCTTCCCTTGTATGTTTTCAAGCTGTCGCTGAAAGAGTTTCCCAATTAGGAGAAAAAAGCCTCATTTAATTAAAATTCAGTCTAAACATCCTGTTTACTTTTAGCTGTAAAGGTTTTGCACTATTAAGACAAACACAGTCTACTATTATCAAAACCAACTGCTTTATAATTTATAAATGGAAGGTGAGAATAGGTAGATGTACTCAGAACATTGTGTTTCCAATGGATTGCTGTGTTTTAAGGCCATAAAAGAATGATCTGGTATTCAAGCTGTCCGAGAAGTAATTTGCAATTCAGTACATTGTATTTTAATCAATAAATAATCATGAACAGAGGAGGACATGATTACTCATGTAAGTAGCCACTGCTGGGTTTCAGGGAACAGCTCCCTTTCATGGATGCTGAATATAAAAAAACCAAAAACCATAAACCACCAAGAGCTTTGCAGTGTGAATGTGTTATCCCACTGTTTTGAGGTGATGCTTTGAATTACACGGGAGAAAAAGAGGAAAAAAGAAAATACAAAAAGGAAAAAAAGAGAGAAAGAACTTTTTAATCATTTTCTGATAAATTTTATGGTAAATTTTTATCTTAGAATCACAGAATACCCTGAGTTGGAAGGGACCCACAAAGATCATAGAGTCCAGCTCCTGGCCCTGCACAGGACAATCCCCAGGAGTCACACCGTGTGCCTGAGAGTGTTGTGCAAATGCTTCTTGAACTCTGTCAGGCTTGGTGCTATGACCACTTCCCTGGGGAGCCTGTTCCAGTGCCCAACCACCGTCCTGGTGAAAAATCTTTTCCTAATATCCAACCTAAGTCTTCCCTGACACAACTTCAGGACATTTCCCCGGGTCCTTTCACCGGTCACCACAGGGAAGAGATCAGTGTCTGCCCCTCTCCTTCCCCTTATTAGGCAGCTGTAGAGTGCAACGAGTCTCCCCTTGGTCTCCTCCAGTGAGGAGGACAAGCCAAATGTCCTCAGCCACCCTTCACAAGACTTCCCCTCCAGACCTTTCACTGTCTTTGTTGCCCTCCTTTGGACACTCTCTAACAGCTCAATATCTTTATTTTATTTTGGTGCCCAGAACTACCCCCAGCACTGGAGGTGAGGCCGCCCCAGCTCAGAGCAGAGCAGGACAATCCCCTCCCTTGCCCAGCTGGCCATGCTGTTCCTGATGCCCCCCGGACAGGGCTGGTCCTCCTGGCTGCCAGGGCACTGCTGACTTACATTCAACTTGCCATCAACCAGGACCCCCAGGTTCCTTTCCATGACACTGCTCTCCAGCATCTCATTCCCCAGTCTGTCCATACATCCCACTTTGCCCCATCCCAGGTACAGAATTCACCACTTGTCTTTGCTGAACTTCACATGGTTGATGATTGCTCAGCCCTCTAATTTGTCAAGGTCTCTCTGCAGGGCCTCTCTGTCTTTGAGGGAGGCAACAGCTCCACCCAGTTTTGTATCAACAGCTAATTTACTTAATATTTCTTCTGGTCCTGCATCCAAATTGTTTATGAAGCTGTTGAATAGCACTGGGCCTAAGATGGAGCCTTGAAGAACCCCACTGTTTCTGGGAAAATAAAAGCCATATTTGTTTACTCTTACTGTACTGTCAGTTTCAGCCATTTCCTATACACAAGCTATTTCCAAACTGGTTATCGGCTCAAGGAATTACTTTTCTTTTGTAAAATAGTGTTGTTTAATCACTACATGTATTTGTGCCATATCAGTCTGTGCCTTTAAACACTTACAGGCCAAGAACAAGTTAGTCTTGCCTCCCTGGTGCTGCACAGACATAAAGCACAGTGGGAAAGAGGAGAACCACCTGTACACCCAGGTACAGCCATGAATATAACCTCCTTTAAATGAGAAAACACCCTCCCAGAAAGTTGCTCCACTTGTTTCATTCAACCCCAGTCAACTAAAACAGATAGCTCTGCTTCTCCAGGCAGTGTTACCATGGTAGTCCCAGGCTCCCTGCAGTCCTGAAACATATCCAGGAGGATGTGGAAGTGCTTACACAGGTAAGCTGGAGCACAGAGTGGGATGCTGCTGCAGCTTCCCTCAGGCTTGTGCAGAGGTACCCAGTATGGTGATACCAAAGCTTGTTTGAGAAAAGGTGCTGTGCAGCACCTACTTCCAAGCTGTATCTGAACTGAGCCTTGGCCACCCAGCTCTCCCCAACCCACCCGACAGTTCCCTGCAAGCTCCAAGCCACCTCTGTACCTCCAGCAATGGCAGGCTGAAGGGACTGTGCATCACAAAAAGAGTCCTCACTGAGCTGGCCTCAGTGGCAAGATTTCAGCAGAGCCTGCATTCCACCCCTGCTCACGGATGAGAGGTGGGAGGATGGAATGGGATGCAGGGCAGATGAGTAGCTACCAACAGGTACTCTCTGGGCCTCCCACGTGGAAAAGCAGCAAGGCTGCTAGAAGGAGATTCCATCTGCTCCTGGTAGGGAGCACAAACATAAATAACACCGTATGGCCAATGTTATCCAAGGCAGCTGTTGGATCTAAAAGAATCCTAATATTTGGCAGTCTACACAGAATATTTAAGAAGAAGAACCTAAAGAATTCTAATTTTAGTTTTTAAGCTAATGTAAACATGAATATTTTCTATGCAAATATAGAAGTGGGGAAAAGCTGCTGTAACACTTTGTAAAAAAATCCCTGTTTGGTATCACTGAGCAGTAGCATTTTACCAGAATAGACCCAATATCTCTATACAGGCAGATTGATGCAAGTAGGTAGCAGAGGGCATTTTCCTCATGCACTTCAGATTCAGCCTTGTCACACAAAAACCTGTTTGCCACTCTACTTCAAACAACCTGTGTAAAGACTCTGGATGATGGCTGAGAATTAAAAATCAGCTTTGCTAATTTCCTAGCTCCTGAGCTAGAAAAAAACCCCTCTGTCATGCAAATATTGATCCCCTGGAACCACATTTATTTAGCTGCTGATGAGCAAAGAGGGAAAGTGATGTTCTTTCCTGGTTTTTTTTATGAAGTAGGACAAATCCTACTACAATTCTCCCTGTAGCTGTGTCAAGTGATGGGATAACCATTTGCTCCAAACAACATTAATGATGCAATTGGGGAGGACGCCAAACCATAAACAGAAAGGGAAAAAAACCCCAACAAAACAGCAGTTCTCTATTTTAAAAGGAACAAACCATCATATTTGTGTGTACAAAAGTATCTTAACACAAAGATTGCTTCTAGAAGATCTCTGCCTCTTACAAAAATCTGATAAACACTGCCTCATGTTTTCCCATCCAGAGAAACATTACATGTCAGTTTCTAAACATCACTTTGAAAGACCTAATATAGGCTTTGATTTAGCAGAGCTGTTCAGCATGCAGGAGACCATAAGCGTATACATACGTGTGGGTTTATTATTGAAGATAAAAAGGACATACAAACAAGTGCTCAGTTGAACTGCAGCAGCAGTGAATTCTTTTCAGAAAATGCTGCTTAACAACAACATTAAGTGGGTCATCCATTTCTCTCCATCTTCTGCCCTCCATTTCATCAGGCTGTATTAACTTTGATTAGAACTGAGTGACTAATGTTTCTTTGATAGATTTAAACTTTTGCTCTACATGACTAATTTGTATATAGCTTCTGCTGTAGTTCTAAAAGACACCCAGTATTTTTTAGCCCTGTCCAGGAAAAGAAAAGACTAAAAGATCTGGCTTTCCTGACTTCCATCAATCTATTCTTTAACTGCAACTACCAGAAAGAGTTGTGCAAACAATCATTCATGCCACTGATTTTTCAAAACTTCTTTGCTCTGGGGTTGACACACAGCATGAGTGATTTCCAATTAACTCAAAGGGGGTTTTTTCTTCCTAAATGTATGAATGAAGCTCATGGGAAAGAGAAGAACCTTCATAGCTATTGAACTGTAACTGTTAAGTACTATTGTTTGTTCTGCCTATTCCAACAACCAAAGATGACAATAAAAAAAGGTATGCTGTTAAGTGTGTCCAAATGTTTTGTCATGCTTGACATGCCATTAGATGGTTTAAGAAACACACAAAATCTGCAAGTGATGCAGTATAGATCTGCTAACTTCCCAGGAGAAGAGCTGGGAACATACCATTTAGGCAGTTACAGACTCAGAATTCCACATTCTGTTATTGATGTTCATTTCCATTATGTGGGTTTTTTTTTTTCTGTCAATTTAAAAGCAAACAAAAAAAAACTCCAAACAAAATAAACAAAAAAACCCCCAAAAACAAACAAAGAAACAAAACAAAAAAACCCCAGTGAACCAGAAAAAAAAACCCAAACAAACAAACAAACCCAAAAATCAAAAGAACCACAAAAAATCACCACCCAAAAATCCCCCCAAAGAACTCCAGAAAAAAAAAAAAACAAATTTAAGGTCAAGAGGGGTTTCATCATTCTCCTGATAGACATTTTCTATTAAATTTTACCCCAGACCTCCTGCATCTCAGTATAGAGCTAATGACAGACACAAATAGAAGTGTGTATTTGTATTTCATTTTGAAGTATTTTCAGTTTGTGATGCAATGTTCCGTTATTGCCTTCCCTCATTGTTCCTCTCCTCAGTGTGTGATTTTCATTATTCCCTGTAATGGCCAAGGACAGCAGTCTAGTTTCTTTTGTTCTTTTTCATTTCCTTCATAGAGTATACCAGTTGAATTGCAGTAATTCACCATGTGAAATGTTTATTTTTAGTGCTGACCCTAAAGGGGTGAGAACATTTGCTCAGACACAATCAAGAAAACGCAGATGATGATACACTCAAGACCTGAAATGGAAGTACCTGTTTATACACTGACACATCACAATTTAAAGACGCATTGAGAGTAATTTTTCACCCAGGGTCACTCACTACAACAACAGAGCTAGAGAAAAACAAGGACGAAATCTAGCCTATGAGGCTGCAGAGGAAATGCTCCCGATAATATTAAACATTAAATCTTTAAAGAAAAAGTCATTGAGTTACCCATTTGGATCTCTGGGAGCGTTAGAAATTGAGTCAATGCTGATAGAAGGAGCAGACATCTCATTGTCTACAGACACCACTGTCGGAAAAGGTACATACATTTGGAAGGAAACCAGCAGCTAATCAGACGTCCCAATTTAGACAGAGCCTCTGAATGAGTGCTTGAATGAGAAGACAGAATGAACTTCTGGAAGAGACAGCTAAGTTGCCATTAACATTAGCTGCCCAGATTGCTTTCTGAAATTCTCTGACCTGCTGAAGCAGCTCAGTTATGCCTGGAAGTAAAATAGCCCAGTCTTCCCCCAAACCACCTGTCATTCAGCTCCCAGGTTCATTAGCACAAGCAAGGAAAATTTGCACTTCATCGAGGCAAATCTCAGTTTGGCTGAGACACATCCACCAACAGATGCAGGAGCAGCATCTCACAGCTCCTAAAAGCTCTGCTCAGTATTTATTGCTCAACTGTTTATGCAGTTATAACACACAAGGGCTTGGTGAAGTACTTACAGCCACTTGAATATCTTTATAAGTTAAGTAATCAGATGTCATCAGAATGCAAACAAAGGAAATGATGGAAGCTTTCACTGAGGGATTTTGTCTTACCTTTCCCTTCCTCTCAAACGTTTAACATCTTGAAAAATACTTGAAAAACTCTCCTGTTATACTAAGCTTCTTCCTTCTGATGATACCATCAGAAAGATTAAACCCCAAAAGTGACTGTCCAATTTTATCTCCTTCAGATTATTAAAGCCGAGATCTATTTTTGGCTTCAGCTTTTTAAGTGAAAAGAGACTTTCAGGAAGCTTCCTGTGTGAGCTTCTCCATCTGAAATATTCAATAGGATACCGTCATTTTTATTTCTCTTGGTCTCTTTTTCCAGCTACAACAATGGCTTAGCTAGAGCTAAATGAGTTTCCCAGGAATTCTTCCACAGTCACAAGCAGGCTTTCCCTGGCAAGGCTGCCATGTCCCCTTGGTTTCCCAGACAGCCTCTCTTTGCACTCTTCTAATCCCAGGTCTACCTGTTTTCCCAGACAAACAGGGGCAAGCAAAATATCCATAAGTGTGGCCTGGTGGATCTCAAAGTCCCATCTGGGATGGGATATTTTGCAAAGAAAATAAAAATTAAAAGAAAATGTCACAAAAGAGGAGTTTAATTTCTGGTACCCTGGTGTGATACCTGTTCTCAGCTTGACCTAGGGGAAACAAGGTGGCTGTGGTTATATTACAGATTCTTAAATTTTTTAAATAAATGTCAATAAAACATCCAGGAAGCATAAAATCATTTAATTTCTGGCATCTAACTTGATCTTCCAGCCTGGTGGCAATGCCTCTAAATGTGTGCAAAAAATTATTCCGACATCTTAAGCCTCATTTACTTCTCTTGCTTTGGCCCCCAAGGTGAGCTGTTGGGGTGCCCTGCGTTGCCAAGGCACAGCAGCTGGCAACCCGAACTTTGAGCAGCTGGTCCCCAACCCACCAAGCCACGGGCTCTGGAGAACTTCCCCTTTCATATTGACCAAAACTACAAATAAAATCCCATGTCTCCTTCAGCCGTTACAACAATGGGCACAGGGATCTCCAGCGAAGGACAGCCCAGAGGCAGCAGCACTTCAAACCAGAGCACTTCACACCACAGATGTGAGTCAGAGTCTGCAGAGGGTGGTCATAACAAGCCAACTCACCCTGGAACATTTTCCCTTCTTTTGTTAAAATAAGGGTTCTAATTTAGGAGAATCTACACAGAATGACATGTGGGTTTCTCCATTTCCACCCTCCCAAAAGCATTAACTATCTATCCAGTGTGGTTTCCCAGCACTGTTTTCTGCAGGAAACATCCTCTGATGCAGCATCATGGTTCCTCTGCTACTGTTCTTGGCCAAACAACGTGAAGCACAGAGGGAAAAATGAGATTAATAAAAACAAAGAAGGTCAAACCTTTCATCAAGTTCAAGATTTCTGTTTTGCAGTTGAGTGAAGTAATGTCTCATTCCCACTTAAATTCATTCCTTCAGCATTAAAGCTCACTAAATAATTATACTAAATCCAAGCCTGATTAAATCTTTTGTACTTTTAGAATTAGAACATCAATTAAATTAGACAATGATTGCAAAATACTGAATCTTCTCCATATCCTTCCTACCAGAAAAAAAAACAGTCTGCTTAATTATCTCCATTTTAAAAACATATTCAGCCAGTTAGTTCACTCTGAAAAGCAAAATCATTCCCCCACTTATGTTCCTGTGACTTTTGCTGGTTTGGTCCTTACTGTAAAATAGGTGTATTACAGAAAAAAAAATAAAAAAAAAAAAAAAAGGCAGGAAAAAAAAAAATCAGAAGTGTAATTTTCTTTTATGGAATCAAAGCCTTAATGAAAGATCAAGGAATTCAGACTCACAGTTCCTAAAGAAGTGTTGGTAAAGAATAGCAATCACCCTCTTCAGCAGGGATTTCTCAGTTGACATTACAATGTAAAAGCCACATAAGAAGGGCAAAAACGTCTTGCCATATCTTCACTCTTTTTTTTTTTTTACTCAAAGCAAATAAAACACTCATTTCGAGACATAACTACAAAATTATTCAAAGCAGTTGCTATACTTGTCCACCTAAGGTTTTTTTGTGCATTATTTTTAACCAGTGAAGAAATGGAAATGAATGTGTTTTTATTCAAAGCTAACACTTCTCTTGCCTCTGGTACCCACATGCAATTGCGTGTGAGTCTTCAGATTAGACTGGTACAATTTAAGTACTAGCCTCTCATTAATGTGTGAGTGGTAGCTCCAGCATTCAGATTCTCTGCCGAGCTATTCAAGTGAGGAAAAGCAGGCATTTCTTTATTTTCTTTCTCAGAAGCACCTCATTTATATAGTAAGTAGGGCATGCCCAAAGAGGGTGTCCCCAATTACAAAGCATTATACTCACATCAACAAATTCACACTTAGAAAATAACCCAAGTCCACCCGTACACAAATTCTGCCTGATGTAATTTATAGCAGCTGTTTCAAAGGCACACTTGCATTAGAGGGGACAGTAGCACAGGTCTTCTAGCTAAATGCACTTAGTTCATCACTCAGCACAGCACCAAACATTTAATACACTGAGGGATGGGGTTTTGCTTCACTGTTACCAGCCATCATTACAACAGCAGGCACCTTGAATTACATGCTGCAAGTACACAGAAGCACCAAAGCCATTAATCTGAAGACAGGTTTCCTCAGAGCCAACACTTACTTCTGGTGGGTATTTATTTGGCTTATACACCCTCTTCAGATTTAACTTTGCTCATTATGATGGTTGGAACTGGACTTTAGGACATGTCTTCTTAACACAGGGAGTTATGTGAAGAGAAGCTGTTGCATTTTGCCATTATTGAACTGTAAATAAAGAATAAAGTGGTGCAGAAGAAAGAACAAGTCGGTCTGTATTAAATTACATTACTTTCTAAGATGCACTTAATTACTCATTCAGGAGAAGTCTTTGTATTCCTAAATTCTCTGCTGAGAATCAAATCCATACCACCAAGGACCTCTACAGAGTTATCATGACTTACCTTCCTCTGGTAGTGGATAAGTAGTTTATGAGGCCAGAAAGCTGGTGTTTTAAAGATGTGCAGAACTTGGAATTTATAGTGTAATTAGCACGTAGTAATCATGGGCCCAGTCTGTGGTATATCAGTATAATGTTAGTTTTTCACTAACCTGCCTCAGCTGCTGTTGTGAGGGGGCATCTGAGACAGGGTTAAAACTATCCATTGGATTGGAGCACTTTTGCTTGGAACAATAAACCTGTCCTTTTTAAAAAACCCTTTTATTTGACTTTCAAGGCCTATCTACATTCTACACCTGAAAGAATCTTATTCCTAGAGATGGTCACAAAGAGTTACCACCATCATGACTGCTTCACATGCAACTTTAGATTATAAGTTTAGCCTCAGAGAGAAGAAACTAATGTTATGTATACACTGCTACTCAGGGATTACACTCCACATTCTTGAAGCAGAAAAATAATTTAAATTCCAGTCATTGCACACCAAAATTTGAAAACATTAGAAGTCTCCATACGCTTTTCAGGGATCAGGTGAAAGTAAATTGAATATCAGGTCCCATAAGCTCTTTCGAGCAATCAGAGATAAAAATTATGCATTCACTCTGCAGCATTCCAGTGTGTATTTTGATGCAGCGTAAATTAATTGTCTCTGCTAATTTACTCCAGTTACTTCACAGTCTTGTTAATTAGGCAGCTCTGTGCAACATTATTGTGTTCCAATTCCTTCAGAACTACAGCTTACTTTGCTGTTGTTTTTTAACTCATTGAGCATATAGATACATACAACAAGTCAAGAAGTAAATCTAGACATGCTTGTGGGAACTATCCATCAATATCTTATTTAAAGAAAATATTTGCTTCTTGCTCATCCCCCAGTATGATTCCATCAATAGCCTGGAAGGGACTGCCTGCCCAATAGACCTGTCCTCCTGCAGCCAACTTCCTTCTTTCTGTGTCCCTGTCCAGAAATGGGGTCGGGAATCAATGACAGTGGTTGTACTTCTTTCTCTCTCCAGGCCAGGGTGAAGAAAGGAATCCCCATTTCTACATCTATACCCAAGACAGGAGGGAAGGGAAGAGCAGCAGGAGCTGCCCACCAAGCCAAGCACAGGCAAAGCATGCTCCTGAGCCAGCAAGCAGGAGGTTTCCATGAAAAGCCTGTGGTGATAGCAGTATTTTAACTGAGCTGCATCCAAACCAGCCTGCTTTAACTATGTATTTGTTGTCAACATTATTCCCATTCTAAATCCAAAACACAGCACTGTACCAGCTATTTAGAAGAAAGATAACTCTGTCCTAGCCAAAAGCAGGACAATACCTAAGCTAGGCCACCAGTCCTCACAACCTCATGCACTACTCTGTTTAACGTGTGCTTTAGCTGTGTCTTTGGCACAAGCACCGCTGCATTTGTGGCTTGAGTAAACCTGCTTCACCTTCACAGGGTCTCTACAGGTTAATACAACAAGCACTTTCAAGTCATATTTCTGCAATACGCAATAATGAAAACTATTCTAAAGTTTTGTTCCAAAACACAGTGGGAAATAAGAAGATTGCTCATAAATCTTAGCCCCCATCTAGAACAAAGAGAAATAAAGACACAGAGTTATTCTGTCCAGCCTTGAGTAGACAATGCCAAGCAGTCCTCAGTAAAAACTTTAAAGAAAGAAAATGCTTCCTCTCCTCCCTTTTAACTGAGGAAATTGTGGAGGAAAGAAACTAAAACAGGCTTTGATGTGTCCCTGTTAGGTTTTTGTCTGCACAACAGTTCTCCTCACCTCCAACAGGCAATAAAAAAGAAAGCAGCTTCCCTACCTGGCTCAGAAGCAGCATCCAAAGAGCAGGGCAGCAACCAATAGAGGAGATAGCTCACCCTGGAGGGCTGATTTCCTCCAAGCATCTGAGCTAAATGGAGGCATGCAGACCCTAATTAAGGAGGTTGGGTTAACTTCTGCATTAGTTAGCATGGAGCAGCAAGTGTATTAGCATATAACCTTTGGAATGAGTAAAAAGCAGCTGTCACAAAAAATGGATGTCTGTCACACAGAAAAGAGTAGAACAGAGTCAAGAATTGGATTAAAGAGGAATAACTGAAAACAGAAACACGCCACCCACCACACCCCCCACCCC
>VZRO01005378.1:357771-387637 GCA_013397915.1 Daphoenositta chrysoptera
TACCAAGTGAAGCTCAGTTACTTAAAAATATTTCTTCTTGTTAATTGTGTGCAAACTCATCTTGCCCCAATTAATCTTTGCAGGCTCTAGACAAGACCTATATGGACCACAGGAAAGAAAAATAAAATTGTTTTCTGGAGGGAAGCTGTCACAGTGAATTAAAGAGTTCACAAAATAAGCTGTGGAGGAGAGAGTCTCTTCCACATGCAAAGCTGGAAGGGCAGAGATTCCTTCCAGAGAGGGTCCACCCAGGGAGAACAAGTGGTGCCATGATGAAGAGAAAAATAGCTGGGGCAAAGGTCTGTCAGCTTTCAGCAGAAATACCAGCTTTCTAACTCTGTAGAGAGATGCAAAAGAGGTACCTGTGTAAGTGTTTGCTGCTCAAGTCCTCCTTCCCCCTTCCTTTTTTGCACAGGAAGAAAAATGCATGGGAAGCTGTAATATATTTAAGCACTAATTTTATGTATTTATATGGGTTTATGCAATAGATATATGCATTATATATACATATGTATACATATATATATATATACAATGCATACATATATGCATTGTATACATATATATACATATATATACATATATATACATATACAAAATGCATACATATATGCATTGGGATTTTTATCGTGGAAAGGTCTTACAGTTTATGTTCATGCAAAGTCTGTAGTTACCTCTGCTGCATTATGCCACCTCTGCATGTCACCAGTAATGATAATTACCAGTGGCAAAGTGATAGAGCAACACTTTTTCAAGGTTACAAGATATTTGTGGTGTTGTACCACTGTAGTCCTCAGTGCTGGCACACTTGGTTTCCAGATGGAATCATACAGGGATATTATGTATAAACAAGAAGGTAACTGTGGAGGGAACATCCTTACAATAGTAAAGAACTATAAATATCAATCAAATCCGATTACCCTAAATGAATATATGCCTTAACATACACAATACCATACAGCTGATTAACAATTCACTTTGTCAGGGCAGGATTCCTGGGGACAGCACCACTGGCCTTTCATGCTGTCTTTGTCTGTGAGGGTCTTCAGCTCCACTTGAAGTCAGCAAGGGTCTCTCAGTAAGCTTATTTGTGCACGGAGTCTCCCTAAGAGTCAGTGCCTCCCAGAAAAATGAGAAGTAAGTGAGGTCCCCAGCCAGACCAGAGGTCAGGGTCATAATGCAGGCAGAATGTGTTGACTCAGTATTTTCATTGTGGTTCCAACCCACAGCCTTGTTCAGAGTAGTTTCAGGGCACAGTCTCTAGGTCAGGTGCCTGTGTGGGTGGCTCTGTCAGCAGATCACCAGCAGTGCAAAGGAGCATTGTCACTGGAGTGCACCTCCTCAAAACCACATCAGAATGTCGAGAAGAGTCAGGGCAAGACTAGAGAAACAAAAGGAATGAAGAGCTAGCAAGTGTCAAGGAAAGCAACTGCAAAATAAAGAAACGTGCCTCGTGCAAATTTCTCACTCCGGTGTCAGAAATTATGGCAGTTCCACGTTATGATCTCCAGCTCTATGGCAACCTTAGTAAAGTCACTGCATTGATATGTGAACACGTCATTTTATAATTACTCTAATTTTATTTTAGAAAGTTCCTCATTATGCACTAATCAGACTTCTAATCCCTCAGCACTCCCTTCTCTTCCCTCCTTAGGGAAGCCACAGAGACTTATCAAAAATGCCACCTTCTTTTTTTAATGTGCTCGTAAGAAGTCATCAGATAAGAGACACTCTGGCATCAGAAAAATGATTAAGCTATTTATAGTGAATATATCCACAAATGAAGATACTATTAATTCAATAAGAACTGTATTAAAAGATCTACTTTTGAATAACAAAGCCTCCTTCTCAATTATTTTAAAATCTAGGCATTATGCATTAACTATAAAAGTTACTCTCACACTACTTCCATGCAAGGATGTAATAATAAACAGAAAGCAAAAGTTTTGCTCCAGATGAACTTAAGAACAGACATCATGGGTCTAATTAAAGGTGTCTTTTCCACAGCACTGAAGCAAGTGTATGGCCTCAGATGTACCATCCAGCTTTTGGCAGTCGGCTCAGGAGCCTGGTAAGCTGGGAGTTTTATCATGCTTTATAAGCCACAAACAACTTGAAAAAAATATAAATATGTTACTGTTGGTCACATCAGCCCTGGCCACCCATGCATGTTAACCACAGTCTGTAGCCAGAAATAGATTCTTGTGGTGAGGCACACAAAGCCTAGACTGAGGCAACTGGTAGCTGGTAATACCTGGCTCATCTACCTAAGGTTCAGGAAAACTTTGGAATATATATACAAGTCCAGCTCTCCTGCAAGTTGCATGTTGTCATAATGTTGAGTAAACATGTGACAAAAGGCTGTCCTGGAAACAGATGTCCTTAAAAAAAAAGAAAAAAAAATTATTTTACCTCTCTGACTAAAATATGGCTTTCTTTTTCTTTCTTTTTTTTCCCCCCTTCACATTCAGGTAATTTTATAAAAATCTCTTCAGATCTTTGGAGTAATAGTTCTCCTAATTATTGGTCAAAATGTAAGCCCTTTTTGGATTTGCGACTTTTTAATTTCATGAGGTAACCACTACTTGTTCCTGCACCCTCTGGAGAGTGAACAGAGAGGGAAACGTCCTATATTGTTTGTTGATTGTGTCCTGTGGATATGGGTTTTTTTCTTACTTTTAATCTTTTCCTCTTTTCTTTCTCTTAATCTGTGAAAGTTTCCCATGAAGCTAAGGCTGTTTGCTTTCCTGAATGTCTTATTTTAGAGAAACCCTTCCTGAGACACAGCAGTAGAACTGCACCTGCTGTTCTAGGTGAGGCTGTCAGTGACATGTTCAATTTACATGATGGCTTTCTCATATTTTCATTATTGTTTCTCATCTTACTCTTCTTTATTTTCCAACTATTTCAGTTCCCTTACATCTATTTATTAATTTCCTTGCTTGTGCTGCTGCTGAAAAATATTGAGCTGGGATGCTTTTTCTGATAACCACTCAGTATTGCACCAGGGTCTTTCTGTGAGGGTTTATAGTTAATTTAGTGATCACTATGGATTTTCTTATTATCCTCCTAAAGTGTGTACCTCAAACAGATGAAGATTATTTTCTACATGAACAAAGGTCATATTTCTAGCTTACAGAAGACACTACATTTTAAACTTGCCACAAATCAAATACAAAATATAATTCATCCTGTATTTCTGACCAATGTAATTTCTGGGATACATAGGTTTGGAGAGGGAAGGTAAGAAGAAACATTTCTTATCACTATTTAGGCAATTTTGGAATTTTCCACCAAGGTTTTTGGAGTGCTCCAGCACTCCAACAACTAACTGTTGTTAAACAGGCAAACAACTGCTACAGGAATAATTTCCCAACTCATTTTTGCTGTGTAAAAAGTTCATAATACCTTAATTTACACATTTTATAACTCTTCAGCAGGTCTCTTTCTCCATAGGTATGCAAACACAGTCAGCCCCACAAAGCAGAGCACATTTCTCATATGAACTTCTGTCCACAGCAGCAACCCTTTAAAGATTGATTTCTGTGACTTCCTGTTTCTCTGTTCTAAGAACACACAAATTTTGACTTTTCTGTGTGGAATGACAGATAAGAGAGTATGCCTAGATTGAAACAATATGAATTTCTTCAGGGCAAAATAATAATCTTTCTCCGTAAACCCTATTCAAGATGGCAAAGCCTCTGTATTATGCAGTCCTGTTAAGACAACCTCCAGTGGTTTGATTTAACTTCGTCAACTGATGGTCCAAAGATTAATTTTCAAAGAGGATTTTATAGTGCTCAGAAAATACATAATCCAACAGTGGTTCTTGTTCTCTCCGTCTTCCATTAAGAATGCATCTGTTTGTCTGAATTAATCTGAAAAATAGGAGTGTGATTCAAAACAGTCTCCTAAGTCCAAGATAGTTGATTTAATGTGCCTTTAGTGCTGAGTGACAAAAATTAGTGGCCAACTGAGAGGCAGGTCCCTTTCAGCTCATACTGGCTATGCTGGTGTGGAGTGCATTGAGCATCTTAACCATTCAGACATGGGAAGAAGAGGAGGTTTTAGCTCTGGTAGAAAGCAGTGAATCATGGCTAATACTTAAGCTTTTCTGGTTTATTATAGAAAGTGTCAGGCAATGTTATATGAGGGAAGAAAGCAAAGGGTAAGAACGATAATTACCATGAAATTCATTGCCCGAAGTGTCAGACAAAGTAATAACTGGGATTCTTTGTATTAGGAGAACAGGTAAAATTGGCAACATGAGCAAAGACTTTATGAGAGTTCTAAGGTCCAAGCGAAAATATATTAGACAAATGTAAAACTTTAGTGTTTCAACATAGAAAGGTTGCTATGAACACTGGATTTTACTGCACCGCTCTCAACCAAGAGACATATTGAGGCTTGGAGCAGGGCTGTTTGGAAGTTAAATCCTGTTCATACATACTTGGGTAGACAGCACCACGAAATAAAGCATAGCAAGACAGTTATGCATTAAAAACAAATAACAAAACTAAATCACACCTTGCACATTTAGAGGGTAAATAATGTAAATTATCCAATCCTGAAGTATGTATTCAAGGGCAAAATAGGCCTGTCTCTGTTCAACCTGCTCTGTAGCACTGGCAAGGGGGATGTAACACTGCAGAGCAAGTGACTGTGCTATGGGTTTCCCAAGTTTCTTCTCGGAATTGCCCCAGAGCTTCCATGAAAACCACTGCCACAACCAGTTTGCACCCTGACATACCTGGTCTCAAGCACTGTTTTGGGTGCCCCCTCAAAACATCCTATGGATCAGACCTACTGGTTCCCTCTACAACTGAGGACGTGCAGCTCCAGGTAAACACTCTGCAGATTCCCACAGAGAGGATGGTCCAGACACAAAAAGGTGGGTTAGCACCTGATGGCAGGAGAAAAGAGAGCTTTAAGAGGTGAGACAGTTAAAACAATGGCTCTCATTTCCAGAATGGCACGAATCATTTCTCATTCCTTGGGATGGGAGAGGGATTTGACACTCACAGTTTTGAGATTTATATTTTCAAACATCCATTGCTCTGATTGCTGTGGTTGTCTCTGGAAAGTCAATAGTTACAGATGATGAACACGATCACCCTCAGGATTAAATAGATACATGCTTTAACAGCTATCAGAAGACTTCCTTCTGATGTGATGAAGGGGTTTTCACTTCAGAAAGCATTTTTCACAATATCACATACTCAAGGTTAATACGAAAATCTGAGGTGTGGGAATCGTGAAACAAATGGAAAGATGGCCTAGAAAATTCAGAGGAGTTACATGAGGCACAGGGAAGGGACTGAAAAAGCAGCTGCATCTTGCATGAATGATAGAAACACTGAAAGAATAGTTAACAAAGGAAACCAGATGCAACAGAGAGATGTTGAAAGGCTTTGATCATTCAAAGGCTTAAACCTGACAGTACTTAATGCTGATGGACAGATATGAAATGAGGATGATAAAAAGAACGAGATGCTAAGCAATAGCATTCGGCTTCATGAAGAACGAAAAGTGAAAAGGGACAAAAGAGTCAAAGAATCAAGCAAAACTAATCCTGTCTGGTATAAACACCTGATCGAAATGGGCTCTGTAGAGGAAAAGACAGCATGGAGAAAAGAGATCCTAACCCAAACCCCTCAGCATTTGCATCATACGTCATCAGGAGATTGCAGAATACGACCCAGTGAGAGCAAAAGTGCTTCTGAAGGTGCAGCCAGATATGGCAAACCAAAGGAATTTGCTTCTCATGTGTTCCCTGCCTAAAGAACACTGAAACTTTTATTGCACTTCTCAACCACACACAGAAGGAGCAGCCTTGGAAATCACCCTTGGAGATGTAATATTGTTGCTGCATTGCATTTGCTTTCACATTATTGCTGTAACTGTGTAAAATTTGTCACACTGATAAGTCAGAGATGTTTTCAGATTCATAGCAGCAGGAATTTGTTGAAAATAAGGATTTTCTAAAGGACAGGCATGTGGGGTTTGGGGTTTTCTACAATTCAGTGGGGGTTTTCTTCCTAAAGGAGGTTTGTGAAAAGAATTCCAACCAGAAATTCTGTCTGTTTTTCAATTTTCTTGCAAGAAATCATTCTTCCTCCATGCCCAGGTAACTCCTATGGTCACATTCTTGGAGCATTGCAATATCCTCTACTGTTAGTTTTAAATTTGCTGTTTTACCACTATTCCTGACAGTAGACTCCTTACTTTGAATATTCATGAACACAAAAAAAACAAAGGAGTGCAAAAAAATGCAAAACTATTCAATTTTTAAAATGTGCCCAGAGTTGCAGAAACTGGAATGCATCCATGAGTTACACTTAACAAGGAATGCCAACATCTTACAGAGGGAACGCATGTTAATGGTATAAAACTGTTGCCTTCTGTCATATGTCATATCTGGTGACATCTGTACTCACAACTTGAAAAATCAGCTTACCTGAATTGCATAACAATTAATGATAAAAACCATCTGTATTGCAGCTTGTAATGCACAATTTTCTGTATAATCACAGACTAGGTCTGTCTCTGATTTTGGACATTAGACTGGTTCAGAATCAGACAAATCATTGTTTCATCACTCTAAAGTTAATTGCCAAGATTTAGTTCTGCCAAATAATCAAAATGTATTTTCCTAGAACAGGAGCAGGCATCACTGCTCCCACTGTGGCTTGAAAGGTTAAGACTATTTTACCAAAGTTCAAAAGAATTACTCTGTGTTTAATGTTGATGAGTGTGAACATAAGTAACAATAAGAGACCTAAAGCTTAATTACTGGCCTGCTCACTCAGCAGCTGAGCTACAACTCTCTGAAGGTTGCTCTCAGCCAGAGTGACTCCACAGAGCTGGGCCATCCCTGCCTGGGTGGTTCTCCTGCTCTAAAGTTCAGCACCCTGTGCTTAAATTTAGCCTTTGTCTCATCAAATTTGTGCAGGGAGCAGTTGCAGACAGGAGACCTTCCTTAATGGCTGCTCTGAAATGTCATGATTTCAAGAAGTCAGATTTTGTTTAACTCTTTTAACTCTAATCTGTGCCTCACCACAGAAATTGTAGATTTTAAGGGGTCACTTTCTATGGTCACAACCCAAACATTCACTTTCAGGTGTGAAACACAAGCCTTTTTACTCCTACAGGCAAACTCACTGGAGCCAGAAGTACTTTGACAGACTATTTTACTGCTGTTGTTGTGTTCAGAACTTTTCATTTCACTGAGGTTAATTAAAAAAAAAATTCAGATGAACAAAAAATTGCTGCTCTTTGGCAAAAATAGAGGGTTAATAATTTTTGTAGTTAGGAAGAAGACAGAGTACTGTCTGAGAAAACTGTGCTCCATAGCAGAAATAAAAATATTAAATAGACCATTCTGAAGTCATTTTGAGGGGTGGGGAGAAAGGGGGGAAAAGGAGAGGATTCACATTTATTTTGCCATTTTGAAATTTACTTAGCAGCAGTTGGCGAATATTTATCCCTACATAAAAGCTCTGATATTCTACTTGTTAATTTCCCTAGTTATCTTCTGGAAAAGAAAAAGCCCAGAGCTGAAATATTAGTATCACTTAAAATCCTGCCAACAAGAGCAACGTGTAAGCAACATTTTCCCATCCAAGCACAGAGACACACACATCACAAAGAATGCATGTAAATGAATGCTCCAATTAACAGCCCTTTTGGGATACTAACAGGGGTCTCTGTCTAACCACAGGCTCTAACAGGCTCAGAGCATACCATAGCTTTAGAAAAATAACTGAGATTACTCTTAATTTATATGTAATTTCATAAAAAATTAATTCGTTTTTGCACGTTGACTAATTTCAATCCTTCTGATTACCTTCCCAAGGGCTCAGCTTATTTTCAGGCTAATAACCACACTGTACTACAAGGTCTGAGGGTAGAAAATCCCCTTTGTAACCTGGCAATGGAACAATGTGTTTATAGGAAAACTAAGTGAGGCTGATAGACTTGTTAAAAGATCAAAAGAATTTTTGGGCAGAGTGCCTCAAAAGTAAATTGTTATAGCTGTACCAGCTCTTGGAAACATCAGATATTCCTGGCAATGCTGTTACAAAATTCCTAACACCACTAGCATGCCTGCTAACTTTGGCTTCCAAAGGGTAAATTTCCCTCCCCAACATTTATATAAGCTCTCAGGCCAGCTTGCACAGTTAAGCAGAAAACCCTTTGCTCACTCTTCAGAGAAAATGGATTATAGTACTGGTCACTGCCAATGTATTTTAACTTGTTAAGGATCACTGCTCCCATAGAGAGGGGAGGTTTTTGAGACTGAGCTTTACAACTAGGAAAAAAATATTTGAGGATAAACTAGTATCTAGATTTGTTATTATGAAATACACACTCAAAAGATAGAATAACAAAAGTATTACAAAGTTTTTTGATAAAGTGGAATTTCCTTATGTTCTCCAGCATCTTGGCTGGCTTCTGAGTTCAATAGTCCCTGAAGCGAGTGGGCTGGGCAGCTCCTCCTTTTAACTTCCAACATCCCCTTCTCTATTTTTCATACCAGTTTATCTGCCTGTCCTTTCCTGCCATTTGGCACTGAGGAAACAGAGGCTTCAGAGGTCTGCAGAAGGCTTCTTACTCCCCATCCCATGTTATTTTTCTTTTGCATGCCTTTATTCGTGTAGACTTAAAGCTGCCTTCTCTGGCTTCTGGCCACCTGATAATACAGCACTGAGGCTGTATGAATTGCATCTCTTGGGAAGTAGGAGTGGTGTGTCTGGACTGATCGTGTTTACCCTGTTACATTGTTCATTTACAGCTTGTCTTGACAGGTAAGCATTAAGAAACTTGTGAAAGTGGGGCACAGATCCCACCTTAGATCTCACTAAATTCTGAAGAATCATATTACAAGCATATTTTCGTTCTCTGATGATCCATTTCACAGGTGAAACAGGAAAAACTGCTTTTTACATTATTTTCCTATGCCTATTTACAAAGATGGACAGTATTTCCACAGGAAAACTCAGCACTGCTCTGAGCTCAGACAATCAGTTTTCCCGGTGCTGCCGCCTGTGCACTGTAACACATGCACACAAGAACCACAACATTCGACCTGTGAGGACAGCAGGTGTCTGTCTGTCTTGCTCCCAGACATCAGTCCTGCCTGGCTCACCTTAGTAGCTCTTACGCCCTTCCCTCTCTCCATATATAGTGATTTTATATCACTGCACATTCAGACCACACATGCACATACGCCCATCTGAGCATTCGAGTTCAACAACCTGAATGAAAGCTGTGTACAATAAAGCTTAACTATATTTAATTTTCAGAAGCATCGTGTCCTAGTTTTGGCTGGGATAGACATGATTTTCTTCTTAGTAGCTGGTACAGTGTTGTGTTCTGGATTCAGTATGAGAATAATATTGATAAAACACTGACTTGCTAAGTAGTGTTTACCCAAATTAAAGGGCTTTTCAGGACTTTTCCCATGCTCTGCTAGTGAGGGGGTGCACAGGAAACTGGCAGCATAGCCAGGAGAGCTGATCCAACTGGGGAAAAGGGTATTCCATACCACAGTATATAAACTGGGCTGAGATGGCCGGGGGCTGCTGAATCCTGCTTGGGGACTGGCTGGGCATCAGTCAGCAGGTGGTGAGCAACTGTAATGAGCATCACTTATTTCTCTTGGATTTTATCCCCTGCTCTCTCTTTCTCTTTTCCATTAAAAATAGTAATATTATTATTAGCATTAGTAGTGTTAAGTGCATTTTATTTTCTTTCAATCATTCAGCTGTTCTTATATCAACCCAAGGGTTTTTACTTTTTTTCCAGTTTTCCTCTGCTTCCCACCAAGGGGATGGGGAATTGAACAAGTAATGGCATTTTGCTTAGTTGCCAGCTGAGGTTAAATTGCAACACCCTTTAATTACTTATTTTATTTAAGAAGCTCAGTCTTGTGAGAATATATTGGAATTTTTTCAGCACCTTTTTGGCATGTTAATTTTTATCATAATTATGCACTTGAAAATTAAATGATAGTTCCATTGCATCAGAAGCCATTCTGTGGGGCAAGGTATCTTATAGAAACAAACCCAAGTTTGATCCAGTGTCCATTTTGCCTGAAGAAATGCAGTGATTTCAAAACTTTCAAATAACTGCAAGTTGTTCTCACACCAGTGTGTGGGCCAGATGAACACAAGGTACTCAAGGTTAGCCAAGAAAATTACACAGTGATTGAATGGATAGAAGCGTGCAAGGTCACACTAGTAATAAGTCATCATTTATAGGTACTGTGGGTCATTAGCAAGGATTGTGGTGACTTCTCCTTAACAATAAATTTCTTAGACTAGATGTATTTCCTACAAGGCATGGCATTGCACTCAAAACAGTACAAGACAAAGAGACCTGAGTTATACAAGAGCCCAGAAATTATCACAAATAATTCTTCTTAATATAATAGAAATGATCGCAAATATTTCCTCTTACCTCCAGATTCAAGTAAGAGATTATAGGCATTTTTTAACTGCTACACAAGTGAAAAGAAGGCAATTAATTGTGTCGAGCCAAGGAATGTTGGAAAGGCAGTGGGATCCATGAGGAACCTGCAAGCAAATCCTTAACAAGTCAGGCAGCTCTCGTCTGGGGCCCCCAGCAGCCAGCCTGCCATGTTTTTATTGTGTTCCACAACTTCACAACTTCTCCACCCTGCTGCTTCTGCTGCCATGCTGTACATGGGGCATGGCACTAAATACCTATTTCTCTGATGGTGCCAGCTGGCTACCAATTGGTTGTTCACTGATCATTAATGCAGTGCAGAAGCCAAATCTACATGAAACCACAATTACTTTTACTCCTATATCCAGTATTTGGCTTCTAGTTTTATTTCAATGAAAGACATTTTCCAGCTGTGCAGAATTGCTGCAAAGAATGCAATTAATGTCTTTCGCACAGCTTGAGAATCCTGACCCACAGATGTCATTGGATAATCTCTCACCAACATCAGTAAGATCCTAATTTCCTCCTCCACCAGTGATGTACCATGTTAAAAAGCCCAGATGCCTTCAGTAAAACTAAAAAGCAGGAAGGGTTCTCTGGAACTACCTGCCACTTTACCTCCACAATCTCCAAGGCCACCATGGTTGAAACATCACATATTTACTGTCACTCTAATCCGTGTATTTGTAAATTAATAAGCACATACAGATTTGCTATCTGGGATAGAAAAGGTGTGATTCTGTTTGTAAAGTCATCACATGGTCAGTGTGTGAAACTTTTTCTACATAAAGTTTTGACCAGGTTTAGCAAAATATCCTAGGATAAAAGAACTATAAAAATGCAAATTTTAATTTGCTGTTGCAAAATTCATGAGTGGACGCTTTTAAGGGGATATCTCTAAATGCTATACTCAATTGTTAAAAATTAAATTTACAGCTGTCTATATCCTTGGGACAAGGGAGTGCAAACATAAAGGGAAATTGGCAAGCCAGTAGGTGCATTGTCCTTGTCTGTCCTTCCCTAGAAAAATTAGGCTAAGACATTCCAGTACTTAAAGGAGGTTTTAGAAACATTTAATGGCTGAGTTAGAATTCTTTGCCTCATAGTTATGCATTGGAAGACCACATCAAATCACGGCACAACGTAAACACTTCTATAGAGGATCAGTGGAATAAGCCAGGCATCACTGTGCCATCAGTGCACAAGCCAAGGTGCTGCTGCTTGTACAAGGAGACACTGCAAAATATAGATTTAGGGTAGTGCTAAATAACCTACCAAGGAGGGAGCTCGAAGCAATGTCATTTAATCTTTTTAGTTATTGTTTTCCTCATGTTTCAGAAATGTTGCATTAAAATTCACCAGGCACAAATGGAATTGAATAAATGATTCTTAAAAGACATACAATTGTAAAAATCATCATATTTTGAAGAAAGATATTAGATGTAGTAACTGTTCAACAGCTGATATAAAAGTTGTCAAGAACAGCAGAATAGAAGGAATATATGTGTGGCAGTCGTGAAGTTGGGACTCCATATAGAACTAAACTAAGAAACAAGACACTTCCCTGGGAAAAACCAAGCAATTTCTTCTTATTGCCAAAAAGAAATCATGAGTGACATAAAACAACAAAATTTTTATAGCAGAACTAGATCTAAGTTTTAGACAACATATGTGCAGCTCAAAGCTGTTCTTAGCAAATAAAACTCCACTTCAAACACCACTCCACTCTAAAACACTTTGGAAAACTTAAAGGAGGGTTGTTTGTATCATCCACAGTGCGTCAGTAACATAATTCTTCTCCAGGATATAGTATAAATATATCTCCTATGGCAAATAAATTTCTGACTTATAGTATTAGGCCTACATTTTCAAAAATGACTAGCCATTTCTTAGCCCTCTTTAGCTTCTGATGCCTCAAAATAACATGAACTTCAGAAATGTAGGTGCTTAAACCTCTGTAGAATGGGTTCCCCCAACACACCCAAAATAGACATCTCAAAAATGGCATTTTTTAGGTTTAAATTGAGGAAATTCATGAAGGTTTCAGACTGAAATCACCAGGATTTTCACAGAAGATTTAACAGCACAGGCAGCCACAGTACAAGTTTCATATTTCTTATAGTCATCCAGGTTGATGTGACAGGAACAGTTCTAAGTATCAGGAGACAATTTAAGCTTCAAACATTTTTAATTCATGACTTCTAGCTACAGTTGCTGGAGGACGAATATTTAAATTTGAAATCTGCTGTTGTTAATCATTTTTAGTAATTTATTTACCACATTTTCAGGTCTCTGTTTCCAGTGTGGTTTAGGGATCATATCATGTCAACAAAAAGTTCCTCCCACGTGAGGTAAGTGGTAGCATTTACTTGAGTGACTAAACTGTATTTCATTTAACTGAATCATACTATGTTTAAATTAAATGCATTGCAAAAGAACCAGAACACACATGCACTACTTTGTACATCTGAAAAGACTTATAGGCAGTTACCAGCCTTTGAAGCCTGATATTACAGTTCTTTCTTCGTTATTGTCTTGGCCTCCAATCTGACTCCTTTAGAAAGCACAGGGAGTCCTTCAGTGAAATTGAGCTTTCATTTACAGGTAGGCAGAGAAAAAATTCAGCTTTCTAAACATTAACTTAGACTTCTCACTCATATGAAACAGTAGGCTTCTTCTTTTGAAGTACTCACCACCTTCTTTTGAAATACTTCAGGCACCAATTTTATTTTAAATGATAGAATTCTCTCTAGAAATAACCCATATAATCCAATGATTTTTTCCCCAAACGTATGAAAATATTTTAAGTAATTGGAATAATTTTAGATATTGGAACATTCATAAATTCTACATCTCAAGTTCTCCTTCACTTTGTGGTTCAAAAGTTTGAAGAGGTCTGCAAGTCCTCTTCAGTCCATACGAACAGTCCATAATTTTGAAACTGGTAGAAAGACTTTTCTTCATCCAGAGTCAATAGATTTAAAAAACTGAAGCCATACAATTTATTACTACAGATCTAGAAAACCTTAAGAGACAAAAGGTTGTTTGGAACTTATTTCATACTGGATGAAGTATTTAACTTTCCTTGAATCTTCAGTTAATATATTTAAATTTCAGTTACAAGGTAAAAATAATTTTAGCTCTCATTCCCAATAAAGTTCAAGGAAAAAAGAAATCACTATCTTTCAAATCTAAAATAATTGTTTTCTGGGTGAAGTCTTACAGAAAAAAAAATTTATGACAGTCTCTCTAGTGTTTTATTTTTCTATTTCAAATGTATTCATGTGGTTTGCAGGACAACTGATTTTACTAGGGAAATAGTGGGCATTTTTCATCCTTTAACTGTTTTTATTTGCTCCCGCATTTTTCCCCTGAAAAATTATTTCTCTGTTTATCCTCAGAAATATCTCTCGTGGTGTCTTGAAAATGAGCATCTTACCCGTAATGCATTCTATTGATGTGCTCTTGAATAAAAAAGGGAATAAAAGATCTTCACATCAAGGCTCATCTGCCTACAATCCATTATTCTGCTTTTAGTGCCCCCCACCTTCCACAGTGGCATGACTGGCATCTCTTGAAGATGGTGTAGCTTGGGGATGCACTACTGAAGCATCATTCACATGAAACACTTACAGGCAGTGTGCAGTGAATGTTGCACCAGAAGAATATTGCAGAAGCTGGGAAGACCACTGCCATGGTGAGCTGGTGTCACGGCCCAGTTATTGAGATGCCTCTGCCCAAATTAAGGTGCAGATGCCAAAGTCAATAGTATAGATTTTATTTAGCAATGAATGTTTGGTAGAGAAATAGAAAGGAATAGAAAAGAGAGGGTCAAGGAGGTGAGGGAGGAGAGAGAAAGCATGATCAAGCAGAGGACAGTCATCACCCCTGGATTCAGTAGCATCCTGTTGGTCCTACTTCACCACTGGCTTCTTGGTGGGGGAAGGGGGTGCTGAGGCCATTCAAAACTTTTCTTTATTTATAGATCCTAGCAAACAAAGGAATTAATTCTTGTTGGCTACTCAGTTCTGTTATGCTGTTGGTTAAATTATTCCCTTGCCTCTAATGCTAATTAGTCCCATGCTCAGTCTTTCTCTCCTGGGTCAGTGGATTTCTCGGGTTGATGGTCTGTGAGTTGGTGGTTGCAATCTCCTCCTGCCAGAATTACTTTTTACTTGGTCTGAGCTGATTTCAGCACAGCTGCTGAGCTGGCTTTCCTTGTGGCCCATGAATTCTGCCACTGTCAGTGATATATTCTACTCCCCCAGCTTTGATTTACTCACCCTAGGTCTGAGATAAGATAAAGGTGGTTCTATTGTCTGAGTGTTATCTCAAGTTCCTGCTGTGGTGGTTTAACTTACAGTCCAAGTTCCAGGTACCCACAGAGGAATATTCTGCAGGAGCTTCAGTGGCTGGTGGTGGTCACAGGTACCATCTGTCCCATAACTTTGGGTGATCCTTGTTTGACTGGTGGTGTACTCATGAGCTTCTTTGCACAGTTTGCCACAGCGGGAATTTTTGTCTGGTTGTGTTACCCAGGATGTGCTACCCAGATCTCAGCTCTGCCAGGTTTGGAGTTAGTGCCATCCTGCTGCTCTGTTCTGTGCTTATCTGGCACAGTCCTTATCAAGGCAAAGTCCATCTGTGGCCCTAACAGTGTTTGAGAGAGGCAACTGTGATCTAAGTCCTTGCAGCTGGCTTGATGAGCTACACTGACAGTTTCACAAAAGAATGTACCTTCCAGCTTGTAGCACATAATTTAACATACTAAACTGCACATATTTTAACATACTAAAGTGTTGTCTTGAGCACATGGAAATTTTTTTTATTTTTTAAGAGAAAGACATGATAATACACATACAGATTGACTTATATCCTGTCAATTGGCACCTGTCTGGGGAGAGCTCTTTCCTCCCCCCCCNCCGCACTGTTTTTCTGCGAATAAAACATTCTGAGTAATTGAAATTTGAGACCAGCATGCCAAACCCAAATACCTCAGATATTTTTCAGCTTTCTCTATGAAAAGCAATATCTGTGTAACTTTAGAAAACTGCCAAAGTATTTTTAAACCCAGACTATTGACTCATTCCCTCTTCTCGTGTGTGGATAGATGTGATTTGGTGGAAAACATGTCCTCAATAATGTTATTCTTGCAGTAAATACACCCCATTGAAGAAACAAATACGATCATAATTATATTGAAAGTTAGGTCAAAAGATGAGTAAGAAAGCTCAGGAGAAATTCTGACATAGGTCGATCTCAATGCTGTCTCCCAGGAAGATATCTCCACCTCTACTGATCTGTACAGGACAGGTTTATAGAGCGAATTGTATCAACTGAGAGTCCTACTAAGCCGTTCATCATTGTCCTGAATTTGTCTTGAAATGAAGGCCTATTGCGTTAAAGTGACAGGGATGTTGTTTCTATGTGCAACTAATTTACATTACTATGAAGTCCCTCTGTATCTTATCCTTTCACCATATTTTGGGCAGCTCACTTGCAAAAATCCTTTTTCCTGTCAGCTCAGGCTCTCAGGTCAAAGATACAGGCACAACATTCACAATTTTCAGTAACATGTAACAAAAATATGTTAATAGGAGACAAATAACCCCTGCTATCATGTTGCTCAATCCTAACCCTTGGCTTTTATTGGCTAAGTTGCAACATTAAGTCAAGATTTCTCCAGTGGATTCTTATTCCTACAACTGGAAAGGTTCCCGGATGGCTGTATATTAGGACTGGACAGGTTATTGATGTAGTAATTTCTCTTTCTCTTACTAATAAATGTATAAAATAATCCACTATAGTGTCAGGAAATTTCATCCCTGACTGTTATTACCACTTTCTGAATAGAGACAAAGGAAAACAAAAAAAAAAAAAAAAAAAAACAACAGAAACCAAAAAAAAACACCCCATAAACCAAATAATTTCTTTAGTTATCTAATGATCTTTTCATTTCAAGTATGAAGAAAAGAATATATGACCTTCAGCCCCTGTCAAGTCTTTGAAAAAGTTGGAATTATCTTTTTACCATGTCTTTACATAAAAATTAATAAGATTGGCTTTGATTTTTTGAGGCTGAATTCGACAGAAGTACAGAAAAGGATAAAGACAGGAGAATGTGGGGAAAAGAGACAAATCAGTCTCTCTATACCCATATATCTTTTCACTATGAAAATCTCTTTTTTTAATATATTCATTTCTATGCATTCTTTTTCCTGAAAGTTGAATTCTAAGATGGATGTCTTAAATTTTAAGATGGATTTCTTAAAATTATCCATCTTAAAATTCACATAAAACAAAAAGGAAAAACAAACACTACAGCACTCCCCCTCCAAAAGGTGAGTAAAACACATCTTCAGAAATATTTTGGCACCATTCCCTGGATTTAGCTCCCCATATGCCAATATGGGGTTGCCAATATACATTACACAAATGTCTCTCTGTCATATCAGTTCCCACTTATTCATTCGTGAAATGGTTTTATGGCAGTGAACAAGACAGGACTGTGCAAACAAGCCAAGTGTTGCACGGGAATTCCCCAGCTCTGTCAGAGTGTACTCCTCCAGCAAGTTTGCCCAGCCTCTCCCATCCTCAGCAGCTCTAGCAAAGCCCTGTCAGCTCACGTAAGAATTCTCCCAGAGCACTAAAACCCATAACAGAAATTGCACCAAATGGGCAAAACCTAACTACCCAGAAAAGGCCATTTCCCCCTTCTGTCTCTCAATTCTGCTCAGGGAACACACACAGACATAACAACTCCTGAGAGGAAAATTGAGGAGCTCTCACTATATACAGGAAAAAAGCTTTCTCTAGCAATACTTCTCTCTTCTCACTTCTAGAGAGGAACACATTTTCCTGTCTTATGGAGCCACTGTCCACCAGCAGCTCTGGATGACTATGATCTCCTTCCCCCACTCCCTGGAAAATGGAGACACCAACCTCCTTTTCTCAAGGGAGTTTTTGCATATTTCTCTGTATCCCAAAACCAGTGGGCAGAAAGGTTGCTCATGAAGAAGGCAGAAGGGAGCAGCCCAGACAGGAGCCCTTCCTCTTGCCACAGTCCATAAGAACAGCCTGCAGCGAGGTGTGGTGAGCATCCCTCTTCTCACATGTGAAGCAGATCTTCCTCCTGGGCTTGGCCAGACCTGAGAGGACCTGGGGCTTGTTCCCCAGGGAAGCACCATAGACAAGGGCAGCTGCTGACAAATCACAACACCAAGAGTTTTCACACTGTGTTGGACACAAAGCTCTCTTCTTAGCCACCTCTCCAGATCTTAAGTCCTCATTAAAATAGAGCCAGTAGGAAAAAAAAAATTACCTACTTACCGGAGAGTCACAGGACACGAGTGTTTCCTAAACTTCCTTCATCAAGTAGGATATTCAAGTGAGTATTTCAGGATGTGGTTCATCACACTTAAACCCTCAGAGGGTTCAGAATAAGGTAGTTTCTGATGCTCACCCTTATGCTACTCCTACTAGGGCCAGATCAAATATTTTGACACTTGTTCATTCAGAAACATCAGTAAGGGAAATGTCAACAGTGAAAATCTAAACCTTGTAAGAAAAGCTACTTCATATATCCATCATGGCTGAGGCCCTGGGTTTCTTAATAGCAAGTTTGACCTAAATTTTCACTTTGGGCTTTTCAATGTTGAAAATTCAAAGGCACCTTCAGTTAATTTTGAAGTAAAAGTTTTATTGAATAAAATAAAAATTAATAATGCAATCACTACAACATCATCTCTGTTATTTAATTTGATATTTATGTCAATTATTTTACACTGCTACTACATTTTTTATGTTTCTGTAGTACTGTGAAATTTTATGTCAAACTATGGAATTTATCAGAAAGGGAAAGAAAGGTAATTTTGAGAATGAGATTGAGGAGAACTGCAACTTTTATGGGTATAAGAAACCATTTAGATCTGTGGAATTGCTCATATTATATCAGCTCTTAAAACATCAGTGCTGGCATAGAAATTAATATTATTAAATTTCAGAACCAGCTTCACTCCTGCTGATGAATGGAGCCATTCATCACTTCCCCAGGGCCATTGGTTTAGGCTGTGTTTCTTGAAAGTTTTATATCCTTGCTTAACTTGGATCTTTATTTTAAGTTGGTAAATCACCTGTTTAATAAACTTGTATGGAAGCATTAGGGAGCTTGCGCAGATGACAACGCTGGTTTGAGCATTGTTCATTTTTATTAGAAACTCTCAGGAGTAGGGTCCACAGAAAAATGAAAGCTGAGCCTCAGAAGAAAAGTACTGCAGCAAGAGGTGACATTGGTGGCCAAGTTCTCACAGCTGGGTGACAGAAGAGCAAAAGAATGGAGGTTAGTGCTTATAAAGACATCAGCATTTAAAAACAAAATTGAGAATGCTCAGAGACAGCATTCCTACCAGCAGGATAAAAGTTAGCCCACTTCTTAGGCAATATTTGTCAAAAACATTACTGTGTCAGGAGAGCAGTAATACCTATCACACATGAGCCAGAGTCTTTAAATTAGTTTGATTCCATTAACTCTACTAATATTTGCTTTACATAATAGCAAACAAAGGGAAATATTTTCATCTTGTTGATGGGCCAATTGTGTAACTATTTCTGTCCAGCGCTCATAGAATGACACAAGACAGCAATAAGAATGTAGTCAGGTAAAAAGAAATTTGGCATTTGAAACCATCTCAAGTCTTCAGCAACAGATATTCTGTCATCCCTGTTTGGTGCTGAAGAGAAATTATTTTTCGATCTGTCTGGAGGTTTGCAAGCTGAGCATGGTTATTTTGCTGTCTGGCACATCAAAGCTCCAGGCTGGCAGATAGTACTTATAAATATACAGTGCACCAGAGATTGCTGGAGAAAATATTCTATGTCTCTGTCTCACTCTCTGGGCTCTTTCACTTACTTTCAGGGCTCAGGATCGCTGCAGAGGGAGTCTATCCCTGCCTTCTTTCTGCCTTTTCCGTTGCAACATTGACTGGGCTGCAAAGGGGCAACTTGCCTGTGGCCACCATTCTACTAGGAAATAAAGTGTCAGACCTGGTGTGTTCTGTGGAATTCAAAGGATTCCTTTCTCCATTAAGTGGAACCCACCTGCAAGAGCTTGTTTCTGTCAGACATTACCAAGTGGAAATAACTGCTTGTAAGCAAGAAAAGAATCAACAATAAAAGAAAAAGAAACTCTTTCTCTTGTTCTCTTTTATAGTGACTGGCTTTTTGTCCTAATAACCGTACTTACATATGTTAAATATAATAAATATCACAATATTCCATGCAGGAGTGACCCTCTACAAAGACAGCTGTAACTTGTTTAAGACATAAATTTGTTAACACAGTCTTACTTATGTTTCCATGCCTGCTGCATATGAAATTATGTGACTTTATGTTACTTATTTACTGGCAGAGCTTCCCATTTCTGCTTTGCAGGATCTACCCTGTATAGCACATATAATATCTTAGGGAGAGGGAAAGAGAAAAGGAAGAAGCAGAACTTAAGTATCTAAAGAACCTTTTTTTGCTGATTTTCTTCTACTGTACAAGAAATATCACAGAGTTTGTGGATAACCTCTATGCAAGATCCAGCTCCTTCTCTCAATGCCACTGGTTTGTATATGTAGAAATCATCATGAGCAGAGTAACCCACATGGTATTTAACTTCTGACACTGGTTGGCATTTTCTTCTTCAGTAAAAGGAAAAGCATACTACTGAAAAATAGCAGTCACAAATACCTGGACATAAGGGCAAGTTTCTTTTGATGCAGAGGCTAGCCCATACCCTTAAAAGTGAGGGATTGTATAGAATTTCCAAAGTCTTGGCTGTATTTCTTAAACAAGAAAATTGCTTTAAAATATTGCATTTGTCTTTCTTTCTGTCTTTATGCATTGCCAGACTCCTCTGCTTGATTTCATAAAAATGTTAAAGTCTATGCAGTAAGATTCCACTTCTTGGAGGGAAAAGCCTGTAAAAGGAAGGGGTAACATGGCTAAGAGTGCTATTAAATTTTTTCTTTTGATTAGCCTGTATGATTTATGGCAGATAATTTGTCCCATAGAAATAAATTAAATAATTCTTAAGAAGAGTAGAAAAACAAATTCAAATAAGAGACAGCAAACATAGTCAATAGAGATAATGTCTTGATTACTAGTGTGGGAATTTAAATTTTACATTTTTCAACTTTTTTACTTTTTTTTTTTAGTGGTAGTATTGTATTGCTTAGGAATTGCATACATGACAACAGCTAAGTTAAGTCTTCCATGACATTTGAATGATGCTGAAAGTTTGGATTATCATTATGCATTCAGTGCTCACTGGAGGCTAGGCTGGAGTCGTAGCTCCAACATAAGCACATGGCTCACTTTGTTAGTGGCACTAGTGGTTTATTCATTCCTACTGTTCTCTGAGCTCTTTAACATTCTTTGAACTTTCTTTGAAGCCAAGATTTTGCACTTTGATCTGGTTTATTTATATCCCCCTCATACTTCTGCGCAGATCTTCTATTGTACTTGAACCCCAGGGAACATATACTGTATAACATTACAGTCTCAGTATTAGAAATAGTCATGTGAATGATATAAGATCAGATTGTAATAGGTATAAAAAATGGAACTTTAATCACACTTGTGAGAATTCCCACACGGAGGAGTAGATTAATTCAGAAGTGTCAAGTCTTATGAATGAAATCTGACAATGATATACAACCTCAGGAGCAGAAAGTTTCTCCTTTCTAAAAGGGAGAACTTTTGGTTAGCTGATGTTTTTTGCTACTTATTATTAATGAAATTCACCTCACACAGGGAAATAGCGGCAGGATTAGCCTTAAATGTACACTTGCAAAATGCAATTCCTGCATCTGACAGAGACAGCCTATTTCCTAATAAACTCAAAACCAAGGAAAACTAAGTCACTATCATAAAATAATCTCCCAAGTGCATCAAAAATATCTATGGGCACAGAAACAAACCTTGAGTATTCAGCTGATGTGGAACCCTTCAGACATCAAGGGATTTTCAAAAGAAGTGAAACAGATGCTGTCTGACAGGGTGGAAAAGTTTACTGGATTCATCACCTTGAACACCTTTAACAAACATATTGATGACGCCAGTGATTCAACAGTACTAAACTTCCACATGATCTCTGTTTGCTAATTTTAAGGTATTTCTGGTAATTATTTCACACAGAAATTATTTCTTTGGAATAATCTGAAGGCTAGAAGTGGACATAAATACAAATGTTAAATTTCATTCTGGTCAAACAATTCCCTGTTCCATGCTGTAAAATTCCCTGCATTACTAGGCAAATGAAGTCACCATTATCATTTGTTTACAAAAAGTTCTTGGATACTACCCAGGCCTAAAACATTTTTTACATTAAAAAAAAAAAAAAAAAAAAAAAAAAGAAATTAATAAAAATCCAGTGGTCAAAATATTGATGAATTGGAGAAACATTGAAATTTGCTTATGACAACTACTCCAGACAGAGTTCTATGTTTCGCCTTATTTTATCCATGGGCAGCACTGTCCTCTAGTAGCCTGCAACAGAAAGTTACTAATAAGCAGCAATTCTCCCATCCCTGACTTTCTTATCCAAAGATTTCTTTAGGCCAGCTCACTACCACTACCCATTACCATTTACAAGGCAATATTTATACAATTTCTCTGGAAGAGCTCTCAAGTCAACATAAGAGCTCTCCAGTCAACATATGCTAAAATATAAAGAACAGATTTCAACAAAGAAGCTTAACTTTACACAAATAGGAAAACAAAGAGCCAAAACAGTAAAAATATTGTCTCCTATTTGCTGTCTTCTGATATTGGCTTTGCCTCTTCAAGAGTACCCTGACAACAAGCAGCTGAGAGCACGCAGATGTTCAGTGCTCCCAAAATGTTATGCCTGCCAGCCCAGCCCTCATGAGACAGTGAATGATAATGAACCCACACAACATGAAATGGCAAGAAAATTCCAATCACATCCATTTCCTTAAGAAGAAACCATCTGACAGAAAGTGTAGATGCTACCACTTTTAACCACAATAAATCTTGTTTGTAGAGATGAAAAACAGGGCACATATGAGTCTTCTGACCTTGCTGAAAGTAACTCATTCCTTCCGTCTGACTGCAGTACTGAATTTTAGACTCCCCTAATTTTCCAGGTATTCAAAAGACTAACTTTCTACTTAAAACCTTTCTACTTAAGCTACTCAGGGAAAACTTTAAAGTCCCAATAAAGTCAAAAAGTCTAATTTGCAAAGTAGAGTACCAGCAAATGTGGCTATATTTATCATACTCAGTGTAAAATAAATACAAGAATGACTGAGTTCCATTCAATTCACTTTTAAAACAAAATTCCTAATTTTTTTTTATAATAGAAGTCAGTTTAGTACCTTTTTTGAACTAAGCATGACAAAACTCACACTCACAAAGAATTTAATCTTGCAAATATTTTAAGGACACTTCATCAAAACCAGCCTGTAGTCTCCTAAATACACTCTTCAGCTGTGTGTCAACATACAAGGAGCTATGTACCCACATGAGTTTGTTCATTGAGCACCTGTGCACTAAAAGCACCATATGCACGTTCATGAACATGTATGTGTGTAGTGCAGGCTGGGGAAGGGGGTTTGCATTTCAAACACTGAGCAGGCAAAAGGGGAGTAAATATATAAGAAAATTGAACACCCTTTGAAAATTCAGCCCACATAAGTCAATCAATCACCCAAATGTCTGTTTGGTCCTTTCTCTGCATAGGTGCTTTGCCCAGTATAGCAAATTCCTCTAGTTAAATTCTTAGCCACCATGGAATAAGAGACAGGACAGGAAGTGCATAACTCAGCAGGAACGACTCAGCTGTGCCAAGTAATTGCTTGGTTTTAAATCTAGCCTGCTGAAACCTTTTGGAATGAAGAGCACTCAGACTTCTTTCAGAAATAAAAGGCAACTTAAATCTCCAAGTGTTTCGGAAGACAGAAATTAATCTTGATGAAGCAAACTTCAGGGAAATATTTTTCTTCCTATTAAGACCCTATTTACTCTTCAATGGGACTGTAGAAAATAATTGCAGCCACACTCCACCACCACCACACCCCCTATGGAACAATCTCCACCAGCGTACTTTGGAGCACATTCCAGTCTTTTGCTGTTTTAAAGGTGTGGCTAATTCCCAGTGTTTCTTTCAGGTAAAGCATTCTCAGATTTCATGGACTGCAAAAGTGTATAATTCTCAATTTTGGTACAGAAAGGTGTTCAGATGAGTAACATGTTTTAAGGAAAATCAGGAGACTGAAACACCAGATGCTATTTCCATCATGTGTCAAAAACTTTGAGCTATTCCTACAACAGAATTACAGATAATTTTCGAATTCTGCTTTGCTGGAAGATGAATCACTATTTATGTGAGAAGAAATTTAGTGTGTTCAGCACGTTAGCAGGTTATGAAAAAATGCTTTAACTATGCTTGACAAAACACTGTCAGAGCACTAAAATTAAGAGGTGTAGTGGGTTGACCTTGGCTGAACGCCAGGTGTACAACAAGCTACTCTATCCCTCCCTCTTCCCAGATGGACAGGGGAGAGAAAAGATGGAAAATGACTCATAGGTTGAGAAAAGGCAGTTTACTAAAGCAAAAACAAAAGTTTGCATGAACACAAGCAAACAGCTAAAAAAAGTTTGCTCTCTTCTTCCCATGAGCAAGTGACGTCTGGCCACTTCCCAGGAAGCTGCACTTCAGCACATGTAGTGGTTGCTCCAGGGCAACCACTTGATAGGGAGGAATGTCGGGGAGCCACCAGAGATGCTGTGCCTACCCTGCTCAGCACGACCCAAAACACTGGTGTATTATCAATACCTTTCTAGCCACCAATGGAAAGCACAGCACTATTAGGGCTGCCACAGGAAAATGAACTCCATCTCAGCCAGATCCCATGAAAGAGGACAATATTCCTTGCTCCTCATTGTTGAGAACTAAAACAATCTGCAGATCTTCATAGCTAACAGGATTTTGGCTATTCATATTACAAACATAAAAAAGTAGCACACAACCAATACTGCTTCAGCATGTATTCTATGTCTAGTAGCCTCTATTGTTCTCAACAGGCTAAATATGATCAGAATTTAATCTACCATTAAATTCTTGATGGTATTTGAAGTGATAAATAAATGCATTGAAAAGACAACAATCAAACTGTCAAAGTAAGAAAATACGCATAATAACAGTATTAATAAGCCACATTAAATGATGCCAATTAATATCTGCAATCTTTTGCTGCCTTTTAGAAGTAGGCTTTTGCATTTAATTTTTAATCTCAGCTTTGCTCTTTCAGTGCTTGTCAAAGATTTGGTATCTCATCTTTTGGGGAAATATTTGTAAAAAGAGACCGTGTCCTTTGATACCCTTTAGCTAAATATCATAGTGTGTCTACATCCTCTGCTAGGGTGAGTACCACATATTTCAGACAATTTTTTTTTTTTCCCAAAATTGGCTTAAAATTTATGATGTTTGAATTTAACAGGACCAATTTAAATCAGGCATGGGGGAATGAGTGCTGAGAGGTTATGAAGGGCAAGAGAAGCAGTTAAGTATCACTTTGTTTGTAAAACTCTGCCTCTGAGCAAAAGCATAATTCCTGCCTTAGTTCCTAAAGGGCCAGAATAATTGTCACACTAGAATTCATGGTTTTTCTTTCCCCAGCCCAATTATATTGTTGAAATTAATTCAGCGATTTGCACCAGAAGATTTACCATCTCTTTTATTTGTTTGTTCCTTAGCCAGCCACATACAAAATAGGCCTATTCCAACTCTGTGGTCTCTGATCCTTATCTAAATCCCTCCTTTAAAGGACTAGAATCAATAAGAAATAGTGTCTGGGTGGCAGAATTAGATTAAATTGCTTTTCCATTGTGTCAGTGCTTTCCCCAATGAGTACAACTGGATGTAGGAACAGAGTGGAAAGCTGCTCTGTTCTCTCTCAGGAGTAAAAATCTGGCCTAATACAAAC
Organism: Daphoenositta chrysoptera; assembly: GCA_013397915.1. NCBI lineage: Eukaryota > Metazoa > Chordata > Aves > Passeriformes > Daphoenositta > Daphoenositta chrysoptera. The sequence continues at coordinate 383,235 of VZRO01005378.1, forward strand.
ATGATACACACTTGTCACATGCTGCTGCCCACCAGCTCTTCACTGCTAAAGGTTTAAGAGACTCCACTAGGCTGAGTGGATTGGGAATGCATCAAAATATCTCACTCTATTTCTTGTTTACCACAGGTATCACACACACACCAGAGAAGGTCTAAAGGGAATAGTATTAGCAGCCCATTGCACACGGAAATACTTCACCAGTTTTAGCTCAGTTTCAACTGTGAATAAAGGGAAGTGTGGAGAATGCTAGATACCAAATTCTTTGATTTGGTACCTTGTTCAATCTTATTATTATTTGATCACAAGGGCACAGATGGGATATCTGTTAGACACAGCATAGCAAACTCATGGTTGTGCCTGTGTGCACCAACTGTGTAGTGATGGTTTGAAAACTCCATGCAAGATCCAGAAGCTTTCAAAGCATATCCTCCAAAAAAATTGAATTAAGAAATACATGCCAAAGAGTTTGGAGAGCTGGTAACAGCTCCACCTCAGTAAGCATATAGCTATGGCAATTGGTAGTTGTTTTGGTAGGCAAATAAAATGAGGTTACAGGTCCACAGAATAAGAGTTGGTATAAAGGAAGTGTTCTATAAAAAAGGCTTAAGTCACAGTTCCAAAGAATACTGAGAACAAGTTTAAGCTACAAATCCAAAGCACTGGAACTTGAAAACAGACACCTGGGGAAGCAAAACAAAGATATTTTTCATCATGGTGTAATGAAATAAAACACCATTTCCTAATTTTTTGTCTCTGACAATTTTACAGTAGATGTTTTAATTCTTCCATAGTGAAGAGTTTTTTAAAGAAAAAATGTGTCAGTACATGGTTTTATAGCAGAAACCCAAGTGAAAGTATAAACTCTTATCTTACAGAACTTTTCCATTTTTTATGCATCATATAAGAAGTGCCACAGAAGTTGTTGCAGGTCTCAGTTATTAAAGCAACAGCGGGGGAAAACACAGCTAAGGAATATCAGTCTAGAGTAGTAGATGTCATCAGTCTAATTTTACACCACTGATAAGATTAAGGTTGGCTGATAAAGGCAGCAGTATTAATGAAATGCTTCTTCAAAGCTGTTGATTTGATAGATCAAGATCATGTAGTCAGAAACTAGAACACTACAGTTAGCATGGTAACATTAAATACTTTAAACACTGGATAACCAGTCTGCATTAAACACTGGATAACCAGTCTTCATTAAACACTGGCTAACCAGTCTTGAAAATGTAATTGTAAATAATAGATCATCAGGCATTCTTCCATGCGGCCCTGAATCTTTTTCATATGCTTGTTGATAACCTAGTGGAAAAAAAAAAGAAAAATTGGTACTGTAGATGATGAAAAATTTAAAAGAATGGTGTAAAATTATGGAGTCATATAATAAGCTGAGTTAGAGGGGACTCACCAGGATCATTGAGTCCAGCTCCTGGCCCTACACAAGACAACACTAAGAATTACACCATGTGCCTGAGCACATTGTCCAAATATGTCAGACAGGCTGCTGCTGTGACCGCTTCCCTGGGAAGCCTGTTCCAGTGCCCTACAACCTTCTGGGAGAAAAACCTCTTCCTAATATCTAATCCAAACTTCCCCCAACTCAGTTTCATGCCATTTCTTTGGGTCCTGTCACTGGTCATTAGAGTGAAGAGATCTGTGCCTGCCCCTCCACTTCCCCTCATGAAGATGTTGAAGACCACGGTGAAGTCTCCTCCAAGCTGAACAGACCAAGTGACCTCAGCTGTTCTTTGTTAAGATTCCCTTTGAGTCCCTCCACCACCCTCATGGCCCTCCTTCGGACACTCTCCAGTAGCTGAGACCACTGATACTGAACAGACTCGACCCGTGGGTGGTGAGGACACAAACAGCCACTGCAGAGTCTGATGTCTAGGAAAGAGCCAAGACCAGGATTTCTGAGAGACTCTCATGGAAAGTAGCAACAATGAACATAGCAGAGGGAAAATCATACTAGACAGTGAAAGGCACATATATTTTATGTGCAGTTGAGTGGGATCTCTATCAGAATAGCTTGTCCACTTCTGTATTTCCACCTCAAGGATTATGTTAAGAAATTGAGAAGGTGGTGGCAAATGGTAAGAGCGAGAAAATGACTACCAGAGATTCTCCTAAGGAGTATATCGAGTACAAAGGTACAACACGGTACCATCAGACCAGTCTGCAAGGAATTCAAAGGGCTGTTAATTACTATAGATCAAAGTACAACACAATCTAATGACCAGCACAGCAAGGTTCATTAACTTAAAGCCAAAACAACAGGGTTTTTCCTAAAAAAAGGTGAAGATAATTTGTCATCACCTCTTTTACTTTGTAGCAAATGGGGTGGTATATCATTGTGATGTTTAAATTAATAGTGGCTATTTGTCCCTTCTAAAAAAATTTCCAAGAAAAAATTACCTCAAGAAAGTTTTCTAGGCTATGTGGAAGGTCAGGATATAACACCGAAAAGATTCATCCTGGTCCTATAGTCAAAATATGACTTTATCAACATTCATAACTGAAATTAGCACAGCAATAATCTTAATCAGATTGAAAAAGTCAGTTCCAAAATGCACTGGTTCATAAAACTTGAAACATATCTTCAAGTCCCCTGATATAAATGTAGTTTTTCAACATTTTTGGTACCAAAAATCAGGCCTGAAATTTACTCACTAGTACATTTCAATCTACTATTTATTTGCACTTTGATTTTCAAGTGATCAATGAATTGAATGTATCTGTCAGACTAGACAGACAAAACACACATTGATAGAGTTACACCCACCTTAACTTGACTGTATACCCTAAAGCAACAAATATTTTCACGAGCAGCAGAACTACTCATGAGCTTTTTCCTACAGATTTCTTACCTTGGCCATTGTCCCCAGCTCTCTCCCTGAACTGCTCCAGTTTAATCCACGGTGCTGGAGGGGACACACCCCAGAAGAAAGAGAAAGCCTAGATGTGTACTGATGGGCCCAGTGACAGGCTGGCTGGCCAGCACATAAATGCCAAACAACAGCACAGCAGCCAAGGTTGGCACTTCCTCTCAGTGTGAGCACTAATTGCATCTCTCCCTTCTCCTCAGATTCTGCATTTGACAAAGATTTTAAGAACACTGTTCTAGCTGATATTTTTCCCATCCACTTTTAAGTTTAGTTGCACGTGGCCAAGCAGTTTAAAAGTTACTACGTAGGACTTGACAGTTGAAGAGAAAGTCAGTGCTATTATATAAGGTTCATTTCCTTAGGAAACCAGGCTAAAAATGTAAATGGGGATTCGAAGCTAGATAGTGCCCTTTCAATAAAAAGAATGAAGCAAGAATATATGCTTGCTTTCCTGCCAGAGGAAATTGCTAAAACAGGCTTTTCTTTTAATTTAAAGAACAGACCGCGTAGAGTTGCTGTTTGCCCAGATGCTGTCAGAAAAGGCCATTGACCTGCTGGTCCAATAGAAATAAGTAAAAGAAAGTAAATTACTATTTAGTAGAGTGATCCCACAGTATCAATCCTTAACCTTTAATTTCAATTATAAATTAATTAGTCAGCAATCAGCTTAGGTTTAATTCATTTGTTCATCTCCTTTTTGTCCTGACTTTTTGCTGTCTATTGCAAAAGCCTAATGACGTTACCATTTTTATCCTCATGGCACAACACTTTTACCCATGGTAGTCAATCTTGCTGGGAATGCGGTATGTAGAATTCCAATAGTTCTGTCTGTTCCTGCAACTGCCTCTTGGTATCATCAAAAAGGACGTTAAATTTAATCACCATCAAGAACTTCAGCGCATGAACCCACACAGAGAAAAGAAATGTGCAGAAGATCCAAGGATATATTGATCAAAGAGCTTCAAAGCACTGGAAAGGCCACAGGAAGCATAATAACACAAGGAAATACAGCATCTAAGAATGCTGACCAGGGCCTATATTATACAGTCCTTGCAGGCCCGCATTTAAATATGTCTCCTTCATTCTGCACTGTTCACAGGCTCAGCTAAAAGCTGGAGCTGTCAAGAACAGCGACCCTAAAGACACAACTCACATAGAGAAATATTTTGTGCACAAATCAATGGTTGTTGTTCACTGGCATCCAAGTGACAAGCTGCTCTTCGCCACTGCAATAGCAGGGACCAGCAGGATCAGGGCTCCTCCACAAACAGGGATGAGCTCGGAGCCAAGGAGAATCCCAGCACAGGGGGGACCTCCCCACCAGGATGTCCTCCCACAGGATATGAACAGTGTCAGGATGGCAACCAGTCCCCCTGACACCTCCAAACAAGGTACACTGATGAATGACACCAAAAATCCAGTCAGGACTCCAGTATAGATTCAGAGTCCCTCTAGGAGGCACAAACAAAAGGTTGAAGACAGTGTGGCTTTGGAATTCAACCAGTTAAAAAAAAAAAA
>VZRO01005378.1:387722-478631 GCA_013397915.1 Daphoenositta chrysoptera
AATCCATAAGCCAGGACAGCAGCTGACAGGAGTAGGCACAAATATATTCCTGATGGAGCTCAGGCCAGGGCTAGGTGCTTTCTGGGTCTGAGCTTAAAGGGAGGTCTGGGGCATGGGGAGGGGGTGCAGGGGTGGGGGTCCCAGCTGAGTCTACTTGAGTTAATCCCAGTTTACAGGTGTCTTAGAGGCCCTGACATGCACTGTGCATAAAACAGTAATGGTAGAGGGAATTCCTGCCAAAACTGTTAATTTTGCACTAAATGATAGTATTTGAATTGAAATACTATAGGAATATGATAGGAATTGAAACATTGAATTTTTAGCCAGTATCTTAAAATTGGAAGTGCATATGAAAAGCATGTTCCTTTCTTGAGAGAATAAATTCCTGCTGTGAAAATGCTCTTTTAAATAGAAACTCAATTTTCCACAGGAAGCAGTTTTTAATGGAAAACACTCTAATGGAAAAATTTTCTTTAATGGAAAAAAATCATCTCTTTTCAATGTTGGAGGAAATGAAATCCAATTCTTCTTTTTCTAGGCTTAATCTTCCTGTTGTGCCATTGTGTTTGAATCTTTAGGACCCGCAGGGCTCATCAGTGTTAGAGTCTTGCAGTGAAGAAGATAAAGTACACATGAAAAGAGGCACTATGGAAAGGACATCTTTTTCCCCGGAATGTGATTTCTTCCCTCCTACCAGTGAAAGCCAAGATATGCTTGCTTCAGTCTCTGCTGATGAGATGGTACTTTAAGGAGGACTTGTGCAAATGAAATGATGGAAGGGAAGGATTTCCTGTGATTAGATTTATTTAGGTGCTTGGGGCATTCAAAGCTGCTGTTGAGTCAATGAAAAGTTGGATTTCCTAAATCAACAGCAAAAGAGATGTAGCACCACTCTGCTGATAAACACAATTAGACTTGTGTGCAATGCAGTTAGGGCCCCAAGGCTTTCAACTGATTTTCTTGACATTTGTACTTTATTTGGGTCAGCTCTTAGAGGGTCTACAGCAACTGCAGTTCCTGCTGACTTCAGTGTGCACTGTGCATGCTCAATAACCTTCAGAACTTGTCCTTTAATTTACATTTTGAGGATACTTTAGAGCAATTATGAGCAAGACATGTTAGTCTGCTACCCTTTAATTTCCCCATCAGTATGATAGGAGCTGAACAGCTCGCTTTGGCATCAGCGAGTTACAGAGATTTTCCTGCTGTCAGTCTCACGATGAACGACGTTGCTCATTGCAGACACCTGCCTTCAACGCAAAGAGACTGTGCAGACACGAAGACCATCGTCTATCAGTGGCAAATCTTAATTAAAAATGTTAAAATGTAGGTACAGGGAGTGCACCTTTAGTTATACCACTGCAGTACTCCAGTGGCCACATCCTAGTTTTGTGAAAACCTTTTCCAAAGCCTGCAGCCAGCAGTCAGCTGGTTTGAACATCATAGTCTGGTCACAACAGAATTGTCAACCTGAAACACATTATGCATCTTCACATGGGATAAACAGGGATGCTTTGTGATGTAAATCAGCTCTTTAAAGCCCGACACATAAGTTCTGCCTTGAGTTACACATTTTCATAACAGCTCGGTCAAAAAAAGAAAAAAATAACTAGATGTGAAAAGACAGGTTTTTTTTCAGGTAGAAAATTCCACCCACAAAAAAACCCACTCAATTTTGGGAATTAAAAAGGATTAATCATAAAATGATCATTCTGAACATACAGAGCTAAGTGGAAACATTAGCAATTTTCAGTCAAACACTTTCAATTAACCTTTTTAAAATCAAAACATCCATTTTTTTTTAAATAAAAACCACTCATTATTAAAAGACATTCATAATGAGTAAAACAATGATAAACAGTGCTGATTACATAGCATAGAATAGTTTGGCTTGGAAGAGACTTTCAAAGGATGTCTTGTGCAACCTCCATGCAATAAACAGGAACATCTTCAACTAGATCCGGTTGCCCAGAGCACCATCCATAGAAAACTTTTTAAAATTATATTCTCTTATTTATTGGTCTTAACTCTTAGCAAAAAAAAATGGAGCAAGATATTTACCACCTCAAATGTGCAAAATTCTGTTGTAATTCCTACAGATATTAAGCAATGACCAGTAGGGTTTTCCTGTATTCTTGTCATATCCATGAACACCTTTTCTCACGCACATATTGAGGACAATAATTGATTCAAAATCTCTTTTCAGGCAGTAACCAATATCTATTATTTTGAACCTTTCGGTGAGCAAGGGGAGCTTGTATCTTTGGACCAGATGTTTCAGACTGTAGCCAAGGAGCCAAGTATTTCAGAAACTATTGAATGTATGTAAAAAGTTTGTTAGGGAACATTTTGCTATGTTTAAAAAACATTTTACACCATACAGTCCTCCAAAGCCTTTCATCTTCATTTAGTTTGATATGCTTTACCTAATTAATCATGGAAATCACCCTACCTTTTTATCTGGGAGACAAGCCAACAGGGCTGAGGTTAAAGCACTTTGATGAAAAATTATGATCATTTTGTTTTTTCCACTGTGATTGTTTCATGGATGCAGGCAAGAACTGAGTTTGTGATTCAAATAGTCCATTCACTTTAAAATGGTTTATAAAAGACAGAATGAAAGGCAACTATCACTACCTATGAATTTTTTTAATAAGCTTATGAATTTTAAAAGGCATTTCATGGAAAAAAAATAGCCGACAACAACAAGCATTATTAAGGATGAGAACTAAATACAAAAATCAAGAAATAGAAGTTAGTTTAAAAGTACGGCCTTTTTTATTCTGCTCCCGTGTACTTATTGTTAAAATGCTGGTCTATCACTATAAACTATTCACTATAAGTGAATTGATACAGCGCATAATGCAAATTGGATGTGAATACTGTGCAGAAAAAAAAGGCAAATGGAATTGTGTGCAATTTACTTGTACACAAGATGATTCACTTTTCCTATTTATCTTCCATTTCAAATTTAGAGTGCAAAATAAAACCTTAAAACATTAAACATGATTTTGCCCTTTTTGAAGGAATAATTTTTAATTATCCTAAAAATAAACAACAGCCACTTAGTGGGTTTTATTTGTGCAATTGCCACAATTCACCAGATATATAATGAAAGCAGCATTAGAAGCTAATGCAAGAAAACCAAGATAAAACACTGCATTTTTCTGTCGTGTGTGTTGGGAAGTGCTGCCTGCATTTTCAGGGTTTTCCAGACCAAGGAGAGCCACAGAGGGATGGCATCTCTGCTCCAACCCCTTCTGCTCCTCCCTCTACCATCATTATCTGGCTGGCCAAACCACTGGTCCTGGAATTTGAGTTTCACATTTATTTAGATGGAAGATGTGTAAACCACAGTTTGCTCTGCCAAAACTAGCAGGTTAATTGAAGCCAAGGACATCAGTAGTTTTAATTTAATTACAATTTCATTTTTGGTGGCAACATCATACTCACAAAGAAAATTTGTCATGTCCTGTTTTAAGCTAATTTACAGAGACGCTGACCATCTGCTCTTTAGATTCTTTGATCCTTTCATACTCAAAAGCCAAGCATCTGATGTTGAACAATAGAAATTAAAGTGCACGAAAGTAGAGATGAATTTCAAAAAAGCAGCCATATCTAAATCACAGAGTGTAAGAACAAAATTAGCATGAGATTTTCCTAGCAAAACCTAATGATGCTATAAATTGGCAATGAGGACAATACTTGAACATGTTTTATCACTTTTCCAAGTGATTAGAGAAGAAGCTACAGTAACCAGCAGTTTTTTGAAGCTGTCATTGATTCTGTTGCATGTAATTACATGGTCATTATATGTCTGGACAGCATAGGGTTTTCTTGATCAGATTAAATCATGTAAGTCAGATGGGGAGACTGTGTCTTTTTTATGTTAATATTGTACTAAGGATAAAGAATGGATTTATGCCTCCTGAATAATGTTGTAGGTCAGGGAATGAGATATTCAGGCCACTCAGAAATATACACCAACAAAGCTTGATCTTCTCATATTCTTAAGCAGGGAAAGTCACTGTGATGATTGAGAATGCAACAACAGCCATGGGTAGTCCAATGCAACGTAAGAGTGAAAGACCTGAATATAAAGCAATGTTGGAACACTACTTTACTGAGCAACTTAATTTTAAATAATTCGGTCAAAACCACAATAGGAATGAGTATGTCATCATGAAGGATGTTTACCATACCATTAAAAGGGACAAATAAAATGGATTTTTAAAATTAAAGACTAAATCATCCAACAGAGCAAGTAGGTCCATCTGGGTATATCAGTTACTAGCAATGTATCTCAATTTTTAAAGGACAAAAGCCATTAATTTGCATAGATAATATAGCTATACTAGGCAAAAAGGCTCTCACAAAACTGAATTAAGTTTATGTTCATTCAGAATTGACAATAAGATTGGAAAACAGTGTGTTGCTTACAGCAAAAACTCATAAGGAAAATTCAGTTTGAAAAATTGCCCTCAGGAACAGTATGAAATTCCTGCTTTTTGGTAAAGCACTACCAGGAAAGCCTAACAGGAAACCAGCATTATTTGAATTCAAATCTCCAAGCAAAAAAGTTCTACAGAGAAGCAAAGAATTAATAGTGAGATACCCTGAAGTCCTTATAGAGCTGCGTACCTGAGGAGATGAGAAATGACCTTTACTACAGGGTCAGATTTACCAGCAGGCTTGAGAGAGAGGTGGGAGGCTTTTAGCTGACATTGCTCAAGCTTAATGACCCTCTCTTTCCTCAAAACTGGCTGCAGAGGCAGACATGTCAAACATTTTCTCTTGCAGCTGTTGAATACCAAATCTGTTTTCAGTCACTAGAATACTGAAGTATGTTTCTCAGTATTCAATGAGTTGTCATTTTTCCTCTTAACTCTTTCTGTAACATCTTGCTAAGTGGTGTAATTTTGCAAAAGACAGGAAGTTTTTGGCTTGAGTTTGGGACAACAGAGGAAAAATGCTGCCATTTATAAGAAATAACTTCACCAAAACCACAATTTATTGGTAATGGGCCTGCCTAGGCCTACATTCCCAGGACCTAGCATTACTTTCCCTCCTCACAGCACTACCTTTGGGAAATTGGTTTTTTCTCTGCCAGATACATATCTTTGGACATCAATATCTGTGATGATAGATTTTTTAGTGATGTGATTCTGAGCCCTTTTGTCCCAGTATGTTTTTTAGTTTTCTACCAGTGTACCCAGCTGCAAACATGAAGCCCCAAAAGATATTTGAAATTTTCTGTTACAGAGGCACAATAGGATTTCTGTTCTGCCAGCAATAGATAAGACACGGGTTTCATCTCCAGTCCTTGTCTTTAATACTTCATTATCATCTTTATATACAGCAAGAGCATTTCGTTTTGATCAAGAATCCAGGTCCCACTGTGATAAGGGCTGGATAGACACGGTCAGGAGAAACATTAAATTCACAGGTACTGGGTTTTAATGGGAGCACTGGTTTGTTTGTTTGTTTGTCTTAATATCAGGATATTTTAAAAGGTGCCTAACTATGGATTTAAAATGCAAACTTCAAGCTTGATAATTTGTTACTAACTTTTAGCAAAACTTCAGTGTGAGAAATAAAAGAACACTCACACTGCACTGCTTCCTTTCTTTTCAAATTAAACTGCATTTGCTATAAAATTCGGTTTCACTGCCCTTGTCCAGTTTTCCTAGATTGCTGAAAATCCCTAAGCACAGCCTTTCAAAGGCTCTTTGCCATTCTTGCAGCCTCATTCAGGTTTTCCTTGGAAGCATTTGAGATAAACACTTCCCAAAACAGTCTGAGCCACCTAAACACGCACAAACAGAACCTGCGATCTTACCTGCAGAGGCACTAGGAGGGGAAACCCATCACCTATTTCAGCCCTGAGGGCAAAATCTTCTCCATTTTTAGGCCAGCTGTATGTTCATAGTCTTATAGTATGTATGTTCATAGTCTTACTTGCCCCTTTTGCAATATCTAATACCTCACAAGGATATCTGGGGAAAACAGGGATCAAGAAAAAAACCTTCTCTCTGGCAGCTTGGACACAGAGCAGAACTGAAATACAAACTCTAATTAAGGTGTTTCTGCCCACATTTTTCTGTTTACTTCCCCAGTCTGGGTCTTTAGGTGTATTTTTTATGGATTCATTCCCCGGTGCTGCCTTTTCAGCTCTCTCTTAGCAGGAGCACAGAGATTGCAACATCCTTATCTCTGCAAGGTGAGGGAGAAGGAGCTCAGCAGTGTCTGTCTATTAAAAGAATGAAATCAAGGTCTCTGAGGGAAGTAAAAGTGAATGAAATATCAAAGTGATGGAAAAGAAATTGAGGAAAAATTCTCTGAATGTTTTCAAGGAGCAGTAAAGAACTAGTTGTCCTACCCAAAGACTTTTCTCTCCTGCTTCATATTTTACTCAGGGGTTTGAGAAAAAGTGAAAACCTGTGCTAACCTCATACTTGTACATGGGAGTGAAATTATTTGTCTTTTTTCTGCCCTATTTGTCTTTCTTTCTCCTCTTCATGTGCTTCCATGTGTCTCCCTTATAGTTAGTGTACAGAAAAGTAACTTTAAAAGAAACACTTCAGTGCAAAATCAAGCACTGTAAAGTTAGGACATGCCAGGATTATTGATGCACTAGAAGTCTTAATTCAGGCCATTTTATGTATAAATTTGTTTTTTAATTACAAGCTCATGTACTATTTCTTCCACAGGATGGCTGACTTGTTCAGAGAAGACTTTTTTTTTTATCCACAGCATTCAGTGAGTGGCCTTCAGGCCTTATTTAAACTACCCTGTACTGAATACAAAATTATGTCATTTGTTCCTAGTGCTCCACGAAATTTCAATACATGCATCTTTATGGCACCTCTCTGCAAAACTGATAGCATTCCCCATACAGGAGGGGAACTAAAGCATTGAGATTAAGGCCGCTGCTTTCCGAGCCTCCTCAGTGTGCACAGGTCCCTGGCATCTGTAGCTTTATTTTTCCTCAGACTCTGCTTCTTTTTACCTGCATAATGTAAGCAACATAGAAAGAGAGAGAAGTCAGCTGTGAAAAAAGGGTAGAGGCATAGCTTCTTGAGACAGACTAGCACCTATCTGCCCGGCTTGGTTTTCCTGTCCACCAAATTCTCCACATCTCCCAGCCTTGCTATGGCATTTCCCCCCTGCCACTGCCTCCTGGTTCCCTCTTCCCACACTGCTCACAGTAGTTTCCAATTTGTAACTCAGTGCAGTGCTAGAGTTTCTCATCATCATTTTTGTTTTAACATTACAGAATGACAAATCTTCCCCCAGACTCCATCTTGCAATCAGACAAATCATTTTGGCTGTCAGACAGGGAAAAAAACCAATTCCCTTGCGGACACAGACGAGCCCTCAGCTGGAACTGCTAGTCAGGAAGTTACTACTGATAGACAAGGTGCTCTATAAATACCTCACATAAAATGATGTTAAGGCACCACTGCTGTGGCTGTGAAACCAAGTATTCAGAAGTTAGGAAATGCCAGCGTGCAGGATCTGTGTACAACCCTGAGTCAGCCCCACAGGCAACCCACTGCAAAAGCCTCTCTAGCTGACATAATGCCCTTGTTTATCTGTTTGTTACAGCTGGGGATGCATGCTCAACCAAGGCATTTTTTCTACTGGAGTATGGCAGGCTCCATGAGGGATTTCACCTTAAAACAAAGTACGGGGGATTTTATCATCATTTACCACCTGCCCTCATTTTAGCTGCCCCATTTCTTTGTTTGGTGATTCCTGTGGGAAGCTGCACTTGGACAGGCTCCTGTGCTTCGCTAATGGGGGAAGCCAGCAGGGAAAGCCACCCCTGGCCTGCCAAGAGTCAGGGTCCCTCCACAGCTCAGTGGCCAACTAGGCAGCAGGGAGGTGAAACTGAAATCCAAATGGTTTGTCCCTTTCACATGCTGTAAAAGCATCTTGAACTTTTTCAGCTTTTTCAGCTCTGTCACCTTCAAAATGAAATGTTTCATTTTTTAAAGCATTTCAAGTATTATCTTTAAAAATAAACACCAGAGGAACTGCAGTAGATTGCCTGCTGTTATTGACTCTGGAAGGACTGCTGACTGAAGCGCTACACACCAACAGAGCAATAGCGATTTAATGTTCATTAGTGTTTAGAGCAGTATCTCAGTGGGGAGATTAAGAGGCCAGGAAAACCACTGAATTTCTATTCTTTGAGATTCAAGGTAAGAAAATGCATTCAGTATTTTCCTGTTCAAATTCTCCCAGAGACGTGACCACGAAGGGAGATAAGACGTCCCCTCCAGTACTCACAAATTCTTTTAAAGGATGATTTAAAAATAAAATATTGTTCTGCGAGGGTGAATCTTGATAATGCAGCCTTACAGTATCTTTCAGAGGAAACAAAAGGAAAGGTGCAATGCTGCTACAGCTCAGAAATTGCTTTGTTATCTGACTCACACTTGGAGCAGAGCAGTCTCCACTCCTGGCACCTATCACAAAGCATCAGAAGAACAGCACCAAGTTACAATTTTAAAATTACATTGGAAAAAGGCTATTATTTCCACTTTGTAGGACTATGATAGAAGCCAGCCCTCTGCTATCTAGAATAGCTATTTCCCCCCTCAGCATGTTCATTTCCCAGAATGTGCCTGTTTGGGGCTCATTAGAGCTTTTTTCTTTTGTCCAAATATTTTTGCCTTCCTACAGTCACAAAGAAGAGGACTGAAAGAAAGTCAGCAATTTTTTTCCTTTTTCTGTTGGTTTCCCTACTGATATATTTGCTAATACAGTAATTAAAAGCAAATTACACTCCTCCATAGCTACAGAAGTAATTATGGGCCACGTCTAATAACGGTTGCCAAAACAACTAACAACTCTCAAACTATCTCATAGAGCACTTTCTCCCCTGTGGGTCTCTAACAAGCTCAGCAGCTTCTTTCCTTTCCCAGCCAATCTGTCTCAGCACTAAATGTATATAAATACCATCCTCAAAATGTATCTACAGTTTCAATGTCCTCTGGCTCCTCACTACAGATCAAATCACAGCTGATGTCTGAGGTGAGATGCCCCAGAGCAGAGGGACGGGCAAAGCAGCAGAATAAGGCCTTGAACTCAGCAAACTGTCACCTCCTGTATTTATCCAGCCCCATGGCTCCACACTCCTGCTGCTCTCATACTATTTCCTTTACAGTCTCCATCCTCCCACACCATCCCTTTCTTCCCTTGCCTATTTCCTTCAGCATTAGCCAGGCAAGCCCACCAGATCACAGATCCTTTCCTGAAGAGTTCAGGTGTCTCAAGTTAAAGCCACATTTGGTGGGGAACACCAAAGTCTAAGAGGGCCATGACATGATGTACTGCAATGCTGCTCTGGAACGGTTCTGAGGGACAATGAGAGAGCACCTTCTCACTTTCTCACTCTTTCCCAAGGAGCTCACCATTCCTGTTGGGTTCCTTCTAGACTTCTGTTCCTGGAGGGCCAAGCACTCTGAGTAGCTTCCAGGGAGCACTGCTCACCCGTGGAGAAGCAGCAGGCATTTGTGGCTAGAAAATGCAATTATGTCCCAGCACGTCCACAAACTAAAGGGACGAGCTCCCTTCCTGTGATGGAAACACTCTCTCTGGAACAACTGAGGTCCTACTCTCTGTTTCCCACGCTCACGACATAAAAACCTGTTTTTAAGTTATCCTTAGTGCCTTTTAGCCTAGGCACTAAAGATTACGGTCGTTTGTTTCCTTATAGCAGATGCAAGGCATTACCCAACACAAGTGATAAGAATGCATCAAAGAGAGGAGCTGTAAAATATTTCTGGTGCTGTATTAACACTGAGGAAAACAAGAAAGTAAAAAGCAGACTAAAAGACAGGCTTTTTAAACCAGATTTATGAGATATAATACCTTAAATTTCTTTTCAGTCAACATTTCAAGAGAAGAAAAAGCTGAATTTGGGCAAGATCAAATCTTTTTTTTGTTTCCAGTTTGTACTGTCTTCCATGTCACATCTGACTAAGCCACTTAGTTCAAAGAAGATGAGTTGTTAGGTCACATTTAGTGTCAGTGAAATGTGTCTGAACAACAGCCCCAGAAAGCGATATAACCCTTTGCACATGCAACCTCCTAGGGAGCCCAAGAATGCTGAAGACAATTATTAAAAATTAAGAAAAGAAAATAATTTTTTTGTTACCCTCCCTCTAATTTTTTAAGAATCAAAGGCGCTGAAAATCATGTGTCCTTGTTTGTTTGTTTTTATTTTATTTCCTCTGTAATAATGAGCTATGCAACCCATTCTGTTTGATTTTTTTTCTCCAACAATGCACTACTTCATCTTAAAGCAGGAAAAATAAAGTTACTTTTCTGGAATAAGCCTGAAGTGACACAAAACTAAATCAAATCATTGTCTGGGCTTTTTATTCTTGTATGGATTAGCTATTGTTGTGGTATTTGGTACAGCTCTTGTCTCACTGAAGTTCAGGGAACTTTGCCATTTACTGCAAGAAAATAAAGAAATGTTCTTGCTCTCTTCGTATCACCATTTTTCTAATTAATATCACCAATATGATTAAGTACATCTAGTATTTCTGCCAAGGGATCAGAATATGTATCCCCATGAGGGTATATGTGCTGTAATTTTTAGACCTCACTAAGGCTCTTCTGCTGGTAACAAGTTTTCTGTTTTCATAAGGATTTTATTTATTTTACATTTGACACTCTGAATAGGCATTATTTGTTGAAGTGGCTTCTTTCACGATCCATCTTCCCTCTTTAGCACAATTTAGTACAATTCTCCAATTTATTTGGCTCCAGAGTCAAATTTATGTCATGTGCTTTGCCAGACAGTGAAAGCACAGTCTCACACAGGCATTTAAATCAATCAGTTCATAAGCTCTCAGTCCTGGGGAGTCACTCTATCGAAAAGAATTTATAACCAAAATACAAAACTATGTATCTGTAGAAATAAATCTGTAGCTGCAGTACATATATCAGCCAAGGAAAGCAGATCAGCTAAGGTAGTGCCTTGTGAACAAATGCTTTGAATTAATGCTTGTGCTATGTGAAATAGATTTTACAGCACTTCTGAAAAAAGAGTCCAACACATTCTTCTTAGTACTCACCATTATATTTTTGCTTGTTGCCTTCTAACTTACTGTGACTGCAGTCCTCAGAGATATGATCCATCTGTAAGAACTCATCACTATGTCCTATTCAGGTTGTTTTTCAACCCTGGCACTTTAAAAGCCATTAGAGATGGACTGTGAGACTTCTGGCACTCAGGAACCTGAAAGTTTCACAGTTCCCATCTATGACCTTGGTGTTTGATGAGCCTCTCCAGCTTTATTCTTCTAAAAATCTACCCTGTCATTGCCAGCCCATTCATTGCCCATCCTAAAATCCTGGCACCAGCAGTGGAAGGACTGTCCTCCTGTCCGATGCAGAGGGCCCCACCATCACCCTTTCCTGGAGCTGGGGGGAGCAGGGAGGAGCCCTCCAGGACAGGTACACAGGGACTGAAACCATGGCAGGGAGCTTGGAGAACAGGTGCACAGAGGGTGCCTGACTCTGGCAGCTGGGGTGCTCCAACACAGATTCACCTAGCAGGTATTTTTCCCTACAATAATTCATACGGGTTGAGCTCTAGCCCCCATTTGAGGGAGAATCCCAGCCATGCTTGAGCAATCAGCTGGATGAGCTGAGCAAGAATGAGTGCTCGGCCCACCCACAGACATCCTGAGCCCTCTGAACAACACATGTTCTCAATCTAAGCACCTGTAGAACCATCACCTAGAAATAACCAGCAGAAATAGAGCTCAGGTGGCTAAGGCCTGCTGACAAACCACTCTTAACTTTGCAAGGAAGACAAGGACAATGACTGTAGAACTGGTCGCTGCTTGCTTGCATAAGGCCACACACACATATAGGTATTGGCAGCAGTATTACTTTTTGCTTTGTCTCTCTTGTAGGCATAAAAAACTCCAGAGCAAAGATAAACTTGAACTGAAGGAGTTGCAGCAAAGAACTGGTAGGACCATTAGGAGAAGATGCTAGAAGAACTTGGCAGACATAACAGCAAAAGGAAGACTGGGCAGAGGTACAAGAGAATAAACATCAGCAATTATGCATCTAATGGACCTACAAGGCTATACTGGCCCAAGAACAGAAGGATATAAAACAAGCCTGACTAACTCAGGTGCGAATCAGGGGAAGATTTCAGATTGTCTCAGCAGTGTAGTTCTGGAAGGGCTTTTAAAAGGAAAAGCACGTACAACACGCTGGGCCTGAGAAATCACCTGTGGCACATAGGGCATGTGGAAGTAGGCACTACAGACTGCTCTGTGCAGGGATCTAGATGCTCAGCACAAGGGACAGCTATCTGTGCCAAACGCTGCTGGTCAAAACACTGATGGTCCAGGGCTGAAGTGATCTCAGTCGTTGATAAAGTCAGGAGCAGGAGCACAAAAAAGTCAAGGTGAAAGCTTACAAAAAAGTGTCTATACCAAAGTTCAATTTATAGTTTATGACCCTTTTTGGTTTTGGACTTAATTAGGCTGAATAATTAGCATTCAGCCTGACAATGTGTGAGCCAGACAAGTGATTTAATTTTGAAACACACTTACTTTTCTTATACTGCTAAGGAAACAAAACAAGGAATAAATTCAGTACAGTATTTCGTTAGAAGTGCATCTGTAAAGGTGCATTGTTATTGATATGGGACACAATTCAGTCTTGTCATAAAACAGGTGTTACATCAGGGCTGGGTTTGGCCAACTCTGTTAAATGTTCAGTGGCAATTTGTTTAACCTATTGCACTGAATACGACTGAATTATATTTTAAAACTATAGGTTCAGGTCAAGCTTGACCAGACCATCAAGACAGGGAAACAGATGTTTAATCATCCTGTGTCAAGTAAAAACAATGTTACATTTCAGAAGAAGACTGTTCACCTTAGAGGTAATTGACCTCTCAGATCTAACAAAAGCCATGGTAAATGCAGAGCAACACAAACACTTCTAATTTAACTACAGAATTCCAAGGTCTGCTTTAAGCTACCCATCTTTCAGCTGCATCATTATGGATAAGAAAGAGTGGAGTCCTTCCAGGTTTACATCAGTGTAAATAACAGCAGAATATGGACACTAAAGTTCAGCATGTCAGAAACAGCAAACACTGAGGGGTAAAGATGTATTTGAGGCATTTCACAGAAGACTTCCTGAATTAAATGTGTCTGGAGGAGAAAAGACTTGGATTGAAAAGGAGAGGAAAACAATAATTTGTGAAGAATGTATAAAAGCTGCAGTTTTGAAAGGAAAGAATTAAAAAAAAAAAAGACCAGTACAAATGACAGGTAAGTGCAGGGTGCAATGCAAAGGAAGTTAAAAGGGTAAATAACAAAATAAATCACAGAGGGGAACTAGGACCTAGAAGAAGAAGAAAAAGCAGCCAGTTAGGAGAGGTTTAGCTGGTCTAAGCTCAACACAAAAAGCTTTAACAGGAATTGCAGGAGAAGAAGAGGAAGGGGTAAATGGTCCATAAGCAGAGGGAGATGACAGCCTGCCCCAGCTTTGTGGCATTCATGCATTTTGTGGGTGAAGAACCACTTGTCGAGAGGTACCCCTTCTCTAACCCATCCCAGGAATCCAAAGGCCTGTACCATACCTTGCAAGCAAGGGAGGTTTTCCAGGATGCTGGTCACATACCCCATCCCACCCTCACGCTAGTTATTGAAGCAAAGAGGGAGAAGCCCTGACATTCTCTGCCTTAAGGCGTGGGACCTGATGCTGCAGCAGCTCACTCGGTGTCTGACCCTCTCCCATGATCACCCTCATCCTCAGGAACTGGCAAGTAATGCGGAAGGTCAGTCCATGATAGGGACCCACCCAAACACGTTTGGGTTTGCTCAGCCTGGAGGCATCACACAACCTCTTTTGCACTTGTGTGAAAGACAGAAAATTACAGTCTCTTGTGGCCAGAGCAGTACCCAGGTCAAAGAGGAGATAAGACAGCACAGACTGTTCCTTCATGATTTATAGGTGAAGCGTTCCGTGCCGGCACAGCGAGGAGGCGGCTTTGCACCACGCATTGTGATGCACTGGCACGAGCCAGGGGGGAGATTGGCAAGGCAAAAGCAGAAAGCTATTATTTTTGAGATTGTTCTGTTCTGGGACTACAGATACTCTGCAAATTGAATTCATATTGATAGTATGTAGTAAGCAAACTATTTTTTTCAGAAAGAGAAAACTTCCAGTCTGTTCTCAGCTATGCAGAGAGCAGTGCCCTATTTCAGAACAAACAGTATTAAGTTTCCTTCTCCACCCTTAGATTAAAATAGGATTTAATTCCATGACCAGAAAAAATACCATTAATAACAGGTTTATTCCCTGACACTATACCTAATAAAAATATACTGGCTAATATTTTGCTTTCATTCTGTCTGTACCACAGGTGCCTTTGAGAACCAGAGCCAAAACATCTGACACTGATCAAATACAGCCATGCTATTTTACAGTTATTACATGTCATCGGGAAAAAAAACAAAAGAAAACAAACCAAAAAAAAAACCCCAAACCATCCATAAGCCACAAACCTAGAGCTTTACTCAAACCTGCCTTACCCCCAAGGATTGCATTTTCAAGGACTGACATAGGAAAGCACTTTCCTGGGTCTCTGGGGACTTTCTGCTGGCCAGAGTAGAGAATTAATGCAAAGGAAATGTGTAAAGAGAAGAAATGAAGGTTTGCCTTACATAATGAGGTGATTGGTGTGAATGCAAACATTGTCAGTGACTGGTTCCTGGTACTGGGCTTTGCAGGGCCTGAAACAGCTTGAAACTACTGATTCCTTAAAGGAAAAAAAAAAGAAAGCAGAAAATGTAATGACTCTGTATTATTTTATCACGGGTAAATTTTGCTGTAATGACTCTCTGCTTAGCATTAGTACCTTTGCCACCACAAAGGGTGACCATAATCCAGTTACATTCTGCGGGGCAAGATCCGTGACTTCAGCACAGCCACGTACAAGCTGGGCTAAATGATGTCCACTGAAGCCACGGAGAGAATTCACTTCATCCAGAAAGAGGTAAGATTACAAAATGCTAGAAGTTTAAATGTAGTTTATATTTGCTGACATAGACATATTTGTTTTATACAGAATCTGAATATTATCAGAGTCAAGCTTTCAGGATCTTAAATGAAGCTGTGACATTATCCAACACAGACAAACCTGGATATGCCAGTTGAACCTATGGCAGTGAAGAGCTGTACTGATAACAGAGCTCAAAGGAAGATAAATCTTCTCTTTGCAGGCACAGGCATTGGCATGGCTCTGCAGAATGAAACCCCTTTGAGAAAATGGCTTTTACCTGGTAAATCATTGTTCTGGAAGTGGAAATTCCTACCTTGTAGATTTGGAAGCACGTAACAAAAAAACCCAACCTTACAAGTGTTAAAATACGTCACTCTTAAGAATAATTACATCAGGTTACACTAAGAAATTCAGAATTATGACTTCTCTTTTTAGAGGTCATATGGGAGAAAAGATGGAGTACATGGGGGATTTTAGGAAAGATAAACTGCAGTTTTAGATTTTGAAAGATCCGAAGCACAGCTTGATCTAATCAAGGACAGCTGTTCCTTTGAGAATCAGAATCCTTGCTAGATCAGAAAGCAAAAAATGGAAGAGCTTTTCAAAAATGGAAGACAAGAAAAATTGGTCCAGTTGAAGAAAACTTTTCATTACAATCAATTGTAATTATTTTATCTTCATTATAAAAGGCTTAACTATTTTGGCTTGTTTTTTCACTCTGCATTGCATTTGAACATAATTAAATAATCCTTTCAACCTGACAAATTTTGAAAAAGCACTACAGGCATTTTAAATTGCATTTAAAATATGACATTATATACTGGGATAATTTGTGAAAGAAAACCCTGGGAAATATTAAAAAACAATTCTTTATCAAAATAAGCTTCATTATTTATAAAATACAATTGGTACATAAAAATTTGGTATAAAATTCATAGTTATAAACACCATTAAGCTTTTAGCAAAATCCAAAAACTTTCAATATTATAATTGTCATTAAATGGTAAATTTTTAGGGATGTTTTTCAACTAAGATATAATTTGGAATACAATTTTTAACCTAATTCTTTAAAATGAATTCTAAAATCTGAGTTTTTAACCTAATTCTTTAGAAATAGTTTCTAAAATCTGAGTTAAATAAAAAGAAATCCGTCTGGAAGTTACGAAATAAGCATAGTCTTAATTTAATTGTAATCAAAGTTTTCCCTCTTAAACTTGGCCATGTAGAATTTCGATTAAACAGACTAGATGATATTTCTTTCATATTTCACATGTATGAAAATGGTGATGAACCACTGATGTAAGATAAAGTTTCTTAGACTACAGATTTTAAGTTAATAAATGCACATTATATTTTCAATCTTTGTCTGTGTACATCCTATTTCAAGTTTTATGCCAAGCTAATGATTCAGCAAAACAAAAACAATTCTCATTTCATTGCGGTATGGAAGAAGCAGCCTAATTTGATGCAAAATCATAACTAAAGCTTTCATTCTAAAGAAAAGCCTTTTTTAGTGATATCCTTATGTTTAACTGGAATTTCAGGATGATAGTTAGCCCTGGAGGTGACAGAGGAGAGCAAAGCTGTGAAATTCCTTACATAGCTGTCGTGTTTGGGTCCCTAAATAATTGTACCACAAAAATAACTTGGCCTTTTTTATAAAGCCATGAGAGGGCATTCTAAATGCTGTGTAAACCCACAGCTGGAGCTGCTGTGTAAACTCACACCAGGCAGGTCAGGTCTCCTGCACTGATGATAAATATATACCCCTATGTGTTCCCAGAAGAAGGACACAACTTCTCCCCTAAGGCTCATGGAGATTTCTGCATTTAGAACATCCTCTTCTCATCCCAGATGTGAGAATTAGTAGTTACAGAGTGATTTCAGCAGCTGCTGGTTTTTAGCAATATCAGGACAGCAGGCCAAGCTCCTTCCTGGTAAGCTCCATTGCCTAGCATTATTTTGCCTTATATTTTAAACAGAATTGACCCTGTTACCAGGCTTTTCAGGCAATGCTGCTGCAACTTCATGCAGAGACTAGAAAAGAAGAAGATGAAAAGCAAAATAAATAATACATATACATATCATTGACATGATCACCTAAATAAATCCCAGCCAGTAAAACAGAAAGATGACACTGCCGAGAAAAAGACAAACAATGTCAGAGAAAAACAAAAAACATCCTGGTGTTTTGTTTTTATTTCTTTTCTATACATAAACAATGCTAAATACTTCGGGGTACTCAAAGAAGTTACTTTTTAAAAGCAGATTTCTTTTCTCACCCCCATAAAAACTACTAGATCTATTTGAAAGCAATCCAAAATAAGAGAGACAAGGAATGGAAGGAGTCCTGGCTTTTCTCCTCCAGGTCAATAGCCAACACAGTACAACAGGGAATTTATTTCTGGTCTCTGCCTGTGTTTCCACAGTGCAAAGGAGAACTGCTAACTCACAGTGCCTCACATCAGCTTAGCCATCGGTGGCACTGAGACACAATGCTTGCCAGGATTACAGATCATACATGGTACCTGGGGATGTGGCTAAAGACAGAGCCAGCACCTAAACTCACGGAAAAAATGGGAATAAGAGCATTCCTGGCAATGCTTTGTCGAGCCTGGAGCAGTTTGTGGTGCAGTGGATGAGCACTGTGAACCCGCCAGCCACATAGAGATGCAACACCTTGGCTGAGTGCTTTACTTGCTCTCACTGTAACTGCAGAAAGTAAGAGAATGAGCAGCATTTTCTTCAGAACTGTTGGGAATAAACCACAAATTGAGTGCTCTTTTCTAAAGGTTTTTTTTTCAGGGGAAGGATGTATTCACCTGAGGTTTTCTACTGTTAGATTTTATAACGCTTTCCATTGCTTGAATTTTCTCCTGCTGAAAAGAACTTTTATTTTACTGTGTAAGGAGGTATTTCTGCATCCTTGTACTCCCTTAGTTGTAGGTTGGATGCATGCTCTCCTTTTATCTCTAGCATTTATCTCTCAACCAAAAAAATCTCCCAGTTCAATGTTTTCATCAACAACAAATTCTGCCAAGCCTCACTCATCATTTTGCTATTCTTCTCTGAATTATTGGCTTGATCTTAGTTATCAGAACCCCAAAATAAAAAACCTGTATTTGACACATGGCCAGCAACAAACCAGTGCTTTATGAGGGTTTTTTTCCTCAGTAGTAAACAAATCTCTAGTGAGGTTAGAAAAGTATGTGGATTTTCTGAACAGAATACATGCTTTGAGAGGAAGGTTGGGAACCAGACATAGGTTTAGAAATCTCAATCAATGTAAAATGTTGCATTGTGCCATGTAAAATTTTATTTTTCAAAATACATGTAATCTGCCTTCTTACCAGTGATAATTTGTGGAATCAGTTTTTAAGCAGGTATAATTTCTCCTGGTACTTCTGAAACCTGCAAGGAGCGATGGTTAACACGTCTTGGAAGAGGAGAATTTTCTCCTCATTTTTTTAATACCTTTCCCATTATCTTTCCCTTCTACCATCTACCAAAAAAAATAGATCTGACGGAAAATGATGAAGAAAACATACAAATGTGTATCCAAGAACTTTGTGCTGATGATGGCATGACAGTGGCTGACTTTATTTGACACCTCCAAACAAGTGAGCAGGATGCAGAAAACACAGCAACCAAGAAGGAATGGCATTACATAGTCCAGTCCATGACAGATCAGCATGGTGTGACACTGCAACGCATGATTCAGGAAAAAATATCCGCATTGTGCCACATGGAAACACAAGAAACGAATCCTGAGGTTTGAGGAATACTCTAGGGAGGACACACTTAGTCTTCAAAAGCATTAACACTCTTCCAAAGCTTCTCTAGCCACAAGGGTGGGCTTCAAATCTCATATTGCCCAAGCTGTCCATTTCCAAAATGCAATCCCAAATACAGCATGAATGGAAGAAGTGATGGAATCAGTTTCCAGTAAGAAAAAAAATCAAACAATGTTATTCTGCTGTTTTGAACTCAGTTTTCTGAAGGAAAATCTCTGATTTTTTACAGATTTGTTCATTAAGTAGCTATTACTACATGCTAGATCTGATTTTCACCTACTGGTGTGAACTCACTCACAGCAGAAGGGGCTGTGGAAAACCGACTCTTAGAGCAGCTCTGAGGTCAGCATCTCTCCTCCTTTTCACTCTCCTGAACACAGCTGCTTCACAGGCAGCCAACTCCCTGGCTGAGGGCAGCATCTCCATGGAGTTCCCAGCAGTGCCTTAACATGCTGGGAGTGCAAATACCCCCAAGATTTTGTGAGTTCCATTGGGTATGCATTAACTGTGATGGAAGCCATTATTTAAGAGTCATTCTACAACAGTACCAGATTATTAGAGTGGCCATTGAGGGTTTTCAGTAGTCAAGTACATATTCCCTTGGAGTCATGCCTCTGTCCCACCACTGTTCATGAAAATAACTGAAAAATTCCCCATAAATTAATGCCATAATGCCATAATAAAGCTGCTTGAAAACTGACTACGCCCCTCTCTGACTAAATGCCCTGCAAAAGTTGCAATGAGAAATTTTAAATGGAAGATACAATAGTCACCAAAAAAAAGATTTAAAAAATCATCTAGGCTCACTGAAATATTTGTTTTAACAATTTTTTCTGAACATTGTCAATTCAAAATGAAATGAAATCTATCACTAAACCCCTTAAATGTTTCATGCCACCTATGTCAAGCTCTTCAATAAAAATCTGTGTTGCCTTTCTAAATGCCACTGCATGCATAATTTTTTAAATAATCTTGCTTTTATAAAGTCCAACATAAGATGTTCCAGCTGAAATTTTCCAGCAATTTTCTTTCTGGAGAGGCTGAAAGGACATACTAAATTAAATTTCAAGAAGAAATCAGAGCTAACTACCACTCATAGAGTGGAACCTGTACAGGAACTGCAGGTTTGAGAAAACCACCAAATACATGAGCTGGTATCTGCCACAGAACAGTGAATGCCCACATGTGGGAAAATATCAGTTTAGGCACCCTGCTTGTGTTCATGCTTCTCTGCAGTATAATTAAGCCCAAAAACCACGACAGCCTTAATCAGATGTTTACAGCAAATCTAGGTATGGCCTCACTTAAGGGAAATCCTGTTGGCAATACTTCTCTAACAGAGAAAGACTGAAGAGATTTGGGCATAATTACCTATACTGAAATGAACAGACCTCATTCATCAATATAACTGCCAAGCAAAATATGAACCTCGGTGTGCCTGTGTGATGGAGTCTCCCATGAATGGATGTATGCAGTACAACTGGAAGCTGCAATGGCACAGGTGTTCATTTGGGGCTGGATTTTCCCCACAGCTCTCAGCTGCAAATGTTTCTCCCCCTTTCCATGCACAGCTCCCCGCAGCCCTGCTAAGGGCGTGGCGTCAGTAATGCCCCTCTGAATCCCAGAGAAACAGCCCTGGAGCAGCTGCCTTCCCACCCACCACTTGGACCAGCAACAGAGTGGCCAGTTCAGCTTCCCACGGCTCCTGTGCTGGCAGAATAGGATGGCCAGCCAGGAAACTTCTCTTGTTTAAGGTGAAATTTGGCAAGCCCAGACCACAGAATATCTCAGAGGCATGACCAATTGGCTGGTTTATTTACATAATTTACTTACCCATTTTCTCCACCCTAACGTTTCACTTCATTGTGTGTGTGGGGAGAGAAAATGACACCAAACCCAGAGAGCAAGCCAAAGTACAAGCTGCAGCTTGGCAAGTACATGACAGGAAAGATAATCTTGTCCTAGTATCACTCACCTTGGCGGACCACAGTATCTTCTTTTCCCCTGACAGTGACCAGCCATACCCTCCAACATCCCTTTGTGCTTTTATGTTCTTATTAGGATTCAGATGGATGAATTCAATGATTCCAGTATATTTAGTCATCACCTTTAGCTGTAAGCAGTTCTGATGGTAACCTTTCTTTTTGAAAAAGAAAAAAAAAGGATTTTTCAATGTTCTCCAGTCTTCCCATCAGTCACCTAAAGATTCTTAAAAATTTAGCTTTTCGTCTCTCTAACTCAGTTCAAATCTTTTTGATAAATCTCAGATGAAACAGCACTACAACAAGACTGAGGGAAAATAGACTCCTAACATTGATCCATTTTTCTGATGTTTAAGAATGGAGTGGGGACCCAAAAGAAATTTGACCAATTCTCACTCTTGCCAACAGTCTGTGAGCAAAAAACAATACATTTCTGAGCACTCCTTTGGGTGAAGAGCCTTTCACATTTGGAATGGGTACCTCAAACACTGGTGCTTATGCTTGCATTTCCAGTCGTGAATAAAAATAAAATGTTCCTAGGAGAGGAGAAGTACCGGAGGCTGAAGCCAGATTTATCGGCACAGCAAAGTGCCTAGTAAGAGCAGGTATGGAGCTGTACTTCCCTCCTTAGAGGAGCCCAGCTCCCACAGCACGCTGCACACCTACAAGGGGCAGAGAAGCAGCCAGAGGCTCTGGCCGTGTTTGCTAGGCCAAGCAGCACGTGGGAGAAGGAGCAGCAAAGGCGACAGATGAGGGCCACGGAGTTTCCAAGGACAGAACTGCAATGTTAGCTGCACTGGGTAGGCACCCGGAGCAAGCAAGGGGACGGGAGGCAGATCTCAAGGTGAAAGAGCACTGCCTGCCACACAGGGACTCTTCTCCCTCCCTCCATACCCTGTCCAGGGGCAGAAACCACCCTGCCAACCCAACCTGCCCAGGCAGCTGTGGGGACACCAGCAGGCTGCAGAGCCAGACGAAGGAGGAAGGCACAATGTCCCCCTGGCTTTGGTACGAAGGACAGGGGGCTGTGAGTGACAGGCTTGAGGACCTTAATGCAGGATAAGACATTGCTGGCATTCAGGACCTTGATCCTCCTAATGATTTTCAAATATCATCTTTGCCATACAATGATGAAGAGGAGGTAAAGCAGTTCCAGTACAAAACTTTCGCTACCCAGCAGAGAAGGAGATATGATTTAGGCTAAACAGCTGGTGGTAATCTTTAAATATTTGTCAGCTACCCCAGTTGTCTCTTGCATTTTCAGTTGCAGCTGTCATAACCAGCAGTGTCATAACCATCCATCTGCCTTGGAGAGCCTGGCCAGGAGCCCACTCATTTTGTTGACATTTTGCTTGTAATTTTTTCATCCCTGATTTTTCCCACCCGTTCTTCTGGCACAGGTTTGTGGTTCTCCTTCCTCCTCACAATGAGAGCAGATTCAGCAGCATCCACCCCTCAGGCAGGGACAGATTTGCTGCAGCCACCTGTCCTTTACAGCCTCTCATTTTAGCTCTGAAACCAAGTTATTTTTTCATAGACCCTGCTTATCTTTCAGTGGCTGTCCCTGTGGCTCCCCTCCAGCACACAACATCAATTTGCAGGGATTTTGAATTTCCTTTCTTCCGATCCAAGCCGCTCATGCTGGTGAAGTCATCAGCCCAAACTAAAGCACTGATGCCCCAAAACCACAGTGAGTTTCCATAATCCCTTCCCTAGGGAGCACTGTCCAGTCTCCAGGCAGGATAAAAAGACAAGTCTGGTCTCACATGGCTGCAGCACAGGTTTGAAAATGAAGGTATTATCTCATGATTTCGATGTGGAGGAAGGCATGCAAGACCCTGACTGAGACAGCTGGGATTGCCATGTAATGCTATCATTACATTCTCCTTTCAGAAATAAGGCTCGCTGTAGGCTACAGAGATCAGCAGTCACTGTGGCTAACACGTAATCACATCGATCCAGAGAGTTGTGCAAGCGTGAGTTTAATGCTTCTGAAAATCAGGTGTGATGGTGCTCAGACCAAAATCCTTTCTGCATCAGAGGCAGATATGGCCTGGGCACCAAGTGTGATGTTCAGAGTTTTCACCCTGACTTCAGTCCATCTGCTGGGGTGGACAAAACCAATCTGAACCCTACACCCCTGGAGTGTCAGTACTCATTACCTCCAAGAGCTAAACCTAGAGGCAGTGATTTTAAGACATTCACAAAGATGTTCTGTTACTTTACTGGGTCATTCAGGCTGAGTTTCAAAACACCAAGAACTGATTTTTCGACACAGCACCAAAAAAAAAAAAAANCCAGATCAACATTCAGGGGAAGGGAGAAAATAATCATATATCATAAAATCATCTCAAACTCAAGCCTCCAAAAATCAAGCACTCAGATGCAATAGTCCATCATAAAACTCCCAGCAGATTTAGGAGCCTGGGGCTCCAGCTTTAGTTACACAGTAATGAAGTAACCTCTGACTAGCCTAAAATGAACATTTCTGAGCACGCTCCCAAATTATCAGCTGTGTGTTACCATAAAACCTACAACGAAAAATTCAGAACTAATCCTGATAGAGCAGTAACTAGAGTTGGAAGCAGGCATATACAGCAGTACTTTCAATTATAAGTACCAAGATAATGTATAAAAAGCCTCCAGATCGCATGTGGACATAATCTATAGGAAAATTAAATTGCTGATTCATCCTGGTTAATTTTGATTATGGCAAGATGTGTGCACAGCTGACACATGCTGAAAGTAATTCAACTTTGAAGACAGATCTGTTTCATAGCTTCCAAAGCCAGAATCACCTGCTCACAGCCCTGTTCCAGGTGAGGAAAACAAAGAGCTTCCAAAATTGTGCAGAGCAAATATGCACAGCCTTGTGGGACTTAGTGCTTGCATTTCTGTAAGAAGAGGGCAGGCTGCTAACTTTCCATCCAACAGGAAGGTAGGCAGGAGATACAGCATCTCCCCTGGAAACCTTTGCCCTGTCATGGTTGTGGGAAGGAATCCCTGTTTTAGACGAGCATTACAAGGGTTTTTTTTTTTACTGAGCATAAAATGGCATTACCTGAAAGAGGGCTGTAGACAAGTACCTTGATGGAGTGGATTTGTAAAGAAAGACCAAAAAGGCCTTTGGGAATAATCTTGCTAAATTGTGTGAGGTTCAGAGACAAATAGGCATGTAGGCTAAGAGGATCCTCCAGGGGTCCAGGTAACCCTCAAGCCTAGAGTAACCCAGCTGAAGCTGACAGAAATGCACCAGGGCATAATATAACCTACTTATATAAAAATACAAGATATATATCAAAATATAGGTTTTTCAGGTGACTCTCCCTTTACAAGACACCATTTATACAATTGTTTGGAGATCAGCTTCTTTTAACCCTTACTAGAGGAAGGCAAGCGACTTGACCTATACAGGTAGACCTTCTTTTCTGAGGCACTATCTGAACTAGGGGGATATAAACCTCCGTGGATTTCTGCATTTATAGATGTTTTTCCAGCTAATGAAAGGACTTGTTCCTGAGTGACAATGAAATGATTGGCTTTTGTCTCTATCTTCATCCCTCTGCCCTGCCTGCTTACTGGTGGTCAGTCAGTCTGTGAGCACAGTTTTCATCATTGCAGCTTGTATTGCACCCCTGCATCAGAATGACAGTTTAATGGAGCTTGAAAATGATGAGAAAATAGTCCACTTTCTCCTTAAACTGCACCAAACTGCGTGAAGCAGTTTCTCCAGACAGTTTCCAGTTAGAAGGAAATAATATGATAAAACCAACTGCAGTTTTTTCACTTCTGTGATTTCCCAAACAGTCCCTTCTCAGCAAAAATCTGCAAGGTGGGGATGAGCTGCTCTTCCGTGCAGCTGCTGCTGTGGGGCCTTGGCAAAAACAGCTCTCCAGACACAATACAGGCATGGTCCTTCTCCTTGCAGGTGCCACGCACTGGAGCTGCCACATCTCACAGTGCTGATGTACATAAAATGGCACAGAGAGCTGCCCTGTTTCCCCTGTAGCTCTGTCCTGTTGAACTTTTTCATGAGAGCAGAGACAGTAGGAAACGAGGAAACAGTGCTGAGGAGGTCCTCAATCGTGGGGGTTTCACAGCCCTCTGTCTCTAAGGCCATTGCCACAGGGTCTCTTCCAGAGTCCTGGATCTGGGAAGCCGGGGGTGGCCAAAAGCAAAGCCAGACACAGTCAAGCTGGCATAAAGATGGTCAGGTTTTGCCACCAACCAACTTTGTCTCCCTTGAAACTTTAACCAAATCAAAAGCTGTCTTTGGAAGGCTTGTTTCATTGGAGCAACAGATCTCAGACAACCTCTCCCAGGAAGTTCTGTGCCACCTTGTTGACAGCCTCCCCCACACCATATCACGTCACCAAGTCACTGGCTGTCACATCTCCTGCTGTCCTCTTAACACCGTCCTCTTCTCATGTAGGGCTGAAGTGGCATTAACTTTTTTGGATGAATTGTTTCCAGCTAACATATGACAGAGAGCTGTCAGCACGAAGTCAGCTGAGAAAGTCCCTGGGGATTGCTGTCGATTCAGACACCACAACCCAAAGGAAGTTTGTTTGTAGGGGGAGAGTCTGATTTATATCTCTAATACTGTCAGGCATCTGCACCTTTTACCGTGATTGCTTTCACTGACACAAATATTTTTAAAAGAAAATAAGTAATTAAATAAAAGCAGCCTGCTATCAGGAACCAAGGAATAATTTATAAACCGTCACCAAAACTTGAACTGATTCTGACACTTCTCTCAGATATTTACAGGAGAGAGAAATTCGTATCAAATGTGCTCTGAAATCTATTTTTAAGGGCAAGCTGAGAGACGGAAAATATAAAACACAGAAATATTACCAAATGGATATAAAACTATTTCCAGTACACTCCATATTGCAGCATTTTACCAACAGTAAATACAAAATACAGTTTTAATTAAACCAAGTCAGCTTAACACACATTTCCTTAAAAACCAAACAGTGCCAAGTTATGAGAACCCCATTCATAATCCACTTATGTATATTTAGCCATAGACTCAAAAAGGAATTAGTTTTAATAAGCAGGGATTTAAACACTGGTATACTTTCATTACATGGGAAATAGTGCATAAGACAATTACCTGGATTGCAAACAATTGATTTTTATATTGGATATCATCTGATGAATTTTTGCTGATAGTCAGTAATACTGAAAGTCAGTTACTCTAGACCTGAATGTTAGTTAAGGACTGTGAATAACTGCCTTGAATTAGCAGAGCAGCTACATCATCCTTTCAGTTAGGCAGGCTTTTCTTTGTCGTCCCTGGTGGTTTAGAGTAGTCTGTAAGTAGGACAGAGCAGTTATCCAATAAATTCAGTTTTAAACAGAAATTATTCATTACTAATAGTGAAACAAAAGCTTTTTTATAATCCCGCACTGAATAGGTTTTATAGCATAACAATTGTCTCATTTCCCTTGCTCACAACTGCAAACAAAAATTGCCACTTGACTGCAAAACAGTTTATGTATTTTATAAATACATTAATATGCCTCACATGATATATATGCATATGCATCTCAGAAACACCTTAATTCATAATCATAAATTTCTTTAATAAAAATCATAATGATCTTTTATCATAAGCACTAATATATAATAATGTTATCCATCTCCTATCCTTATTAACATAAGAAAGCATCATCTAAATTACAAATAGCTGATTTTATAATAAAATCTAGATATAATTAAGATATTTAGCATTCATAGCAAAAGCTGATACAATAATCCCAAACCTTTTTAATCCCAGATTCAGCACAATGTCAGTTTTAGATCCCAACCACACAAATCAACAGCCAGTCTCACGGTTTAAAAAGACAAAGTCTAAGACCTACATGAAGTTACAATACTTTATCTCTGCAAATAGCTGTGAGCAACTAAACAAGAAAAGCAGGTAAAGAAAAAAGGAATGCAGAGTTTAGAGTGGTGGTTTTCAAAGGGCTGCTTCGGAGTCCTGGCACACATTGGGTGGTGTGGAAAATTACAATTGCTGCATCTCTCTCTCTCTCTTCCCCCTTGAAAGGAATTAAAGACCACAGTTGCCTGTCTCAAGCACTTCTTCTCAGTTGTGGGTGCAATTTACTGTGGCAGCAATTGTAAAGGAATTTGGTGAGGGCAATTTGCCCACTGAAATTCAAGAAAAAGAAAAAGAAACCTGAGATAATATAATTAAATTTGAAAAGGATAATAATTTCACTTAAAACCCCACCAACAGTAAAGGCACAGTTTTTGTTTTGTGTCAGGATTAAATCACAACAAATCTGTACTCTATCCCCTAGAGAATAGAATATGGGCTCAATATAAGGACATGTTTGCATAAGAACTTTCTGTATGAGAAATTTTTTATATTTCACATGAGAACTTTGTACATTAAAAATTCGTTTTTCACGGTGTATGGAATTATCCAGTTGGACAGGAGCATTGCCTATGAAATTCTTCCAATTATATGTGGATGCAGTTGAGAGAGAAACCTGTTTTAAAGCCACTGAATTATGTGAACACACCTTCTCAGCAAACCCATTCACACTTGTTCCAGTGTACAAAGGTAATTAGTTGTTGTATGGGACCTCAAGACTCCCTTGAGATTTGGCTGATTAAGAAAATACACATCTTAATGTATGATCTGTTGGGGTTACCCCTCCATAGAATTTAAAAATAAAGAGCCACTGTGTAACTCTATGGCTAATTTCAAGACATATTGGGATCCCATCCAACAGGCACAGTATTATGGAATCCCTCACAACCACAATTAACTAAAGAGCACTCTGATCCTTGGGACTCACAGGGGGGGAGCAGTGGCTAGTGAGAATTGGGTTGATGATTGCAACTGGATTTACATTTTTAATGACTGGGATATCTATTGTACTCTTTATGGTTACTTGTATTATTGTGTCTGCTGCTTTTGGCTTTTCTTCTGCTATCTGCTACATACACATCACCCCCACGGGCAACCTGTGAACTGACAAAAAGTCCCTGGAAGACAGTCTTTGAGTCACAGGGTGGTGTAAGGACTTTGAGATCACAGTTGCCTGTCTCAAACACTGTTAAGGTCACAGACAGACTCTGCCATGAGATAAGCACAGAACAGAGCAGCAGGATGGCACTAACTCCAAACCTGGCAGAGCTGAGATCTGGGTAGCACATCCTGGGTAATACATCCAGACAAAAATTCCCGCTGCAGCAAACTGTGTAAAGAAGCTCATGAGTACACCACCAGTCAAACAAGGATCACCCAAAGTTATGGGACAGATGGCACCTGTGACCACCACCAGCCACTGAAGCCCCCACAGAATATTCCTCTGTGGATACCTGGAACTTGGACTGTAAGTTAAACCACCACAGCAGGAACTTGAGATAAGAGAAAGGTGGTACTATTGCCTGGGTGTTATCTCAGACCTAGGGCGAGGTTAACAAAGCTGGGGGAGAAGAATGTATCACTGATAGTGGCAGAATTCATGGGCCACAAGAAAAGCCAGCTCAGCAGCTGTGCTGAAATCAGCTCAGGCTGGGTATAAGGTAATTCTGGCAGGGGGGGATCGTGACCACCAACTCACGGACCATCAACCCAAGAATCCACTGACTCAGAAGAGAAAGACAAAGCATATGTCTATTTAGCGTTAGAAGCAAGGGAATCATTTACACAACATTATCAGAGAACTGTGTAGCCAATGAGTACTTATCCCTCTGTTGGCAAAATTGTATAAATAGAGAAAAGTTTTGAGTGTCCTTGGGACTCTGACCACTGAGAAGCCCAGGGTGAAGAAGGACCAACAAATTGCTGCCAGATCCATAGGTGGTGACTTTCTTCTGCTTTGTCTGTCTGTCTCTCTCCTCT
The DNA here is from genome assembly GCA_013397915.1 of Daphoenositta chrysoptera. NCBI lineage: Eukaryota > Metazoa > Chordata > Aves > Passeriformes > Daphoenositta > Daphoenositta chrysoptera. The sequence continues at coordinate 416,431 of VZRO01005378.1, forward strand.
CTTTCTGTTTCTTTCTCTCTACCTCACATTCCATGCTAAATTAAATCCATACTATTGACTTCAACATATGCCCATGTTTGCACCTTAATTCGGGCAGAGGCATCTCTCAATAACCAGATCGTAACATTCCTCTCCACAGAGGACATCCCCATAAGGAAAGCTGAGAAGCACATTAGCCTGCTCCAAAACAGAATCATGTGCCACCCTAATAAGTGTGGTCATGCCTCGTCTAGTTGTTCTTCGTCTCCGCATGCCATTTTCTATGTTAATTTTTTATCATTTGCTCCATCTTTGATCCGCTATAGCAGACTGATCACAAGCAGGCAATGGTCACATCACCTTTCACAGGTCAACAGCAACCTGTGTAGGCCTTCCAGATGGTCTGTACAACAACTGCAGAACAGTATCACAGAAGCAGAACTTGTCCTTCTTCCCACACTCATTTGAAGTTACACAGCCCCTCTTGTGGTACCTCCAAGTCACCTCTGTCAGGCATCCTAAGAGCAACAATTTCTCAGACAGAGGATGTTGGGTTACCTGTTTTTCTGCCAGCTGCTCCAGCTGTATGAACTTCCTTTTCTTACTGTTCTTTTTGTAGTATCCAAGTTGGTGTGTAGTTCTTGTCTTCATCTTTTATGTAGAGGCCGTTTCTCTAGCTCAGTAAAATGCTGCTTTTCATGTCTAGTGAGAGCACATATTTAAAAAAAAAAAAAAGCCCTTTGAGGAGCAGTGGTTTAAATGCAAGCCTTTTCTATTTCTACTTTGATATGATTCCTCTATTCTTAGGCATTCCTACTCTCTCTATTACATAGTTAATCCAGAATTTAAAGATGCAAGACAGCCCATGAAATTAAAAGCAATTTTCATGCATGAACAGAAGTGGCTTTTTTTATTTTTTCTAACATTTTGAGCTGAAAACAGCTAGAATGTAGGAGCCTGATCAAATGGGTGTTAAAAAAATAATCCTGAAACCTCTGCCAAGGTATGGAGAAAAATGAGAAAAGAAAACTTCAAAGACTAATAAACAAAAGATATCAGTGTAGCAGCAGCCATAATTTCCTCTCCTGAGGTCAAATCTCATCTTAGTAAAGTTAATGGAAAATTCAGCATCAGCTTCAATGGAATTTCTCCCCTGACTTGGCATACTGTGAGTGTGCCATGATATCAAGGCAGGATTAGACCCTTAACACCAGCTCTTCTGTTGGCAGCCCTCAGCATTGCAGGTTGCTGCAGCTACAGGAGATAATGATTTTCAGTCCCAGCTGAAAAATTCACATGTATGTATTTCGCTACATCTTGTGTTATTTAAACACTCATCAGGTATACTTTAGAAGGAGCTGCAAACCACCAGAAAGATTTACTTTCTTACACAGGTTCTCTTTGAAAGCTTCCACCAACTGACTGTGGCACTTTTCCATTTCACCACTCATCATCAGGATGGTGTCAGAAACTAAGTATCTCAGGATGCATCACAGAAGGAGAATATTTAGTCTAATTTTTTATCAGCATCTTTACTATGTAAGCTCTAAAGGAAAATAAATTTAATAAGAGCCATCTGTGACGTAAAACTGCAGAAGAAATAATTAAGATTAGTAGCAGACTTGGTTTCTGAATGAAGATATACAATGTATAACACAGGTTTATGAATCCACTTTATCTAAATGATTAGTAGCTCACTTTTTTGTTGATGGCATTTAGGGCATGAAAAATCATGCTGGTGTATTAACCATTTGATTAACAACTTGTATGATTAAAAAAAATAAGAAAAAGAAAGCACTATTCAGTCCTCTGACTCAGACAAAGACTGTAAATTTCACATATATAAATACATTTTAAAATTGTGATGTGATAAATGGACAGAGGGAAATCTTCACATTCATGCAGCTTATTTAAAGCTTGTTCTCTGGAGTCTTGCAGAGTATATTTAGCTTTTAATTTCCCTTTCAGAAATTTCATTTCAGAAGCACCTTAGGAAAGCTATTTTTGGCCTACACATATCATTGTAGGGATGCCAGTGCTAATCTACTGACAAAGCTGCTTAAGGATGTCACAAAATTAAGCTCAGCAGATGAAAAAGGGCGTACAGAGTTGCTCTAACATCCTCATCCTTCAGGAGAAGTTTAAGTCTGTGTTTTACAGTGAGTGCTTTCAAAGAGTCCTTACCATCTTCACCGCCTCCAAAATCTTTTATTATGTATAATTTTCTGTGTGTATTGAGATACATTTTAGTGTTTATAAAGTTATACTTTCCACATGTTGAGCTGCCAATGAAATTCAATAGATGAGAAGGTCTTTAAAAAATGATTAGAGTCTGCGAGTGTGTAAAGATCTCCTCCATGCTTTGAGAAGGTTCAGAAACGTGTCTGCCCTTCATGTGTCCTGTTATCAGACAATAACATACTCCATAATTTTATGCTCCAAAAACTTCTGGAAGCAGTATTGAACAAAAGACCTTGTAATTGACTTTTAAGAATGATAGAATTACAGTATTGTTTTACACATGAAAAATGAAGGTTATTCTTCAAGGCCAGGTATTTCATCCTACACTGTAGGAACACATTGTAATCAACATTGGCACCCCAAAAAGAATGGATGAAAATGTTCTTCTGTTGCATAAAGCAGCTCACTCGAATTGATCAAACATTACAAGCTACACATGGATTTCATGTTACTTAAGAAGCTGAATTATTTAAACACCCCCAAATCTAATAGCCTACTAGGTGCCTGCAGGTCCTCGTTCATTTTTGCATTCATTCATATTTAGAGGTGGGATGAAATACAAATGGTTCAAATCCAGTAACTCATTCCAGAATAACTCCTCTATATTCAAATAATGTTCATCTGAAAGTAACACAAAACTTTTCCCCTGCTTTATTTTATCATTTACACTTGTACCTTGAGTATCTAAAGGTTTTAATTCAAGGCTGGTGCTGCTGTCTAGTATCAGTAAAACCAGGAGGGTTTTCAGAAGGGAAAGAAGTTGATGCAGACTCTGTAGGATGGCAGATACATAAATTAAGCTACATTTCAGCAGTTCTGTACTTTGGAATGATCACCTGCCACATGAATGAAGCACTGCTAAAACAAACTTGAAAGATCACATGGCAAATATTTATGTTTAATGAATATGAAGCTTAAGAGAAATATCTAAACTTATACTTTGGTAGCCAACAACATTATCCTGAAAAGCATCTCCTTCAATAAAATTTTAAAAATAATTATCACATCAATTTCAATATTCTGTTATGCCATCATCCAGCATTAACAACAGAATTTTTTTTTAAAAGGCAGTTACAGATTCAGTATTGCATTTTCTCAGTGAGATCTTTTTTCCCTTATCTTTTTATTGTAGTGTTTCCACTGCATATCCACTAATCAGCCTCTCTTGCAGCACATTTTTTCGGATTAACAGTATTTGTGTAGTGCTCTGCATTCTCTTCTAGACACACAGTGTGGTCCAAATGAAAGTACTCCAGGTTGGATCTCAGGAGACCATGGGTTTTACCACTGACTTTGCCACTGACCATGTTTATTTTCATTATCTCTCTGTGTTCCCATTTTCCTTGTTTCCATTTTCAGAAGGTCAAAATATTTGGAGAGAAGCTGTCACATTCAGTGTGCCCTCCTCTCTCTAGGCTCTGCAGTAATACCAATCTGTGTAGTAAAAACTTGTCCTTTCCCCTGAATTACTAGCACCTGAGTGCATGACTGTGTTTCCAGAGAGCAGCCAATTCAAGATTAGGCTTTTAAGAATAAAAAAGGGCTTTTAAGGTCACTACTATATAAAGTATGAACCCTTGTGCCCTATCAAGGTGTAAGTGCAGTATATGGCATCCTGTTCTTATTTCATCTCTTTTTGACTCACTCTCTTTTAACATACCCTTACCCACTATATCAAGTTTTATATCCCATGGTGTAACAGTTTGCACAATCTCTCATAAGAGTTCTTGCCTTGCACCCGTCCCAGTAGAGGATTTATACCTGGTTTCTCTAGGATGGATTATAGTACCCTTGTTTTGAAATCAATCACCAAAGCTGGTTCTTCCAAAAGAGAAGACTGACAAGACAGAAAAATTCATTATGTGAAGATCTATGAGCTTTGAACTGCAGTTGCCCAACTCAAAAGCATAACTGCTGTGTATTTACACTGAAGCTTCTAGTAGCACCTCTAGGAAGTTTGTCCTTGGCATTAGTCATTCTCATGTTGACTCTTAGGCAGGATCCTCGTTAGATCAGCTAATCTGTGCTATCCTTTCACCTTGTCTCCCTGGAAACACACAGGTTGCAGACAAAGGGAAATACCCCAACTGCCTATGAAAACAGATTTGGATAATAACCCTGCCTCAGTATTTGTCTATCAATATGTGGACTCTTTTGAGATACCAGATACACAGAGCACTCTCTGGTTTTAAAGAAGCCTAGGTGCTTGATAATTCTCAAGGTCACAGCAAAAAATGAGATTTGTTTTTAATTTCTCCACTCTATGCATTAACATCTACCTGTTCACTCCCTCCCCCTTCACGCAGAGTGTAGAATGAGAGAAGAGTAGAGTAGAGTAGAGTAGAGTAGAGTAGAGCAGAGTAGAGTAGAGCAGAGTAGAGTAGAGTAGAATAGAATATCCTGAGTTGGAAGGGACTCACAAAGATCACCGAAGCTCAACTCCTGGCCCAGCACAGGACAACCCCAAGTGTCACACCATGTGCCTCAGAGCATTGACCGAATACTTCTTGAGCTCTGTCAGACTTGGTGCTGTGACCACTTCTCTGGGAAGTCTGATCCAGAGCCCAACCACCCTCTGGGTGAAGGATCATTTCTTAACATCCAACCTAAACCTCCCCTGACACAGTTTATTTCCACAGAACTGAAGCGCATTTGCTTCTGGCTTTGAAAAATACTACCATGTTCTCTGACAGAATGGCACCTAAAAGAACCCCTATGAAAATCACAACTTTGAGGAGCTCTTGATATTTTGTCATCTTTAAATCTGGGATTGATCTTAAGTGTACTAGTCCATCAACAGTATTGATAATTTTCATTTATTCCATTTCAATAATAAAAGCTTTTAAAAAATTCAATATATGAAGCTCTGCATTCCTACAATGCCAGGAGATAGCAACAGAGAATACAAATGCACTGAAGTCAAAAGGATTTTGCCTATGGCAGAAGTCAGGGTTGGGGGACATTATGATTTGGGCTTTTTTTAAGCTACATTTCTCATCTCCCAAGAGTGTGTACCTGTATCCAGCAGACGTGCTTACCTGTTTTTGCAGATCTGCTTCCTCCTCTCTTTTTGCACTGGTCAGCTGGTGCTTCCTCTTGTGCAACTGAATTTGGCAGGTGCAAGAACATTTGTTTATGCCGTGCATAAGCTGGGGAATGCTATTTTGACAGCTGATAGTTCTGCAGCATCCTTGGAGAGTTTTAAAAGTACATAGAAAACTTCATTATTTACAAAGCTTTACAGCTGGGATACACAAATCACCCATGGCCAATTTGTCAAGGAATATTTTTAGGTATCCACCTTGTGTAGACAAACAGAGAAAGGTATTTTGTCTCATCTTATTATTTTGGGAACCTTAAAATTCATGTTCCTTCCTTACTCCTCTGTGCTTGATTTTCTTTTTCATTGGGTGGTTTGAGGAAGGGAGTGTAGATTGTTGAGTTTTTTGTTTTGTTTGGCCATTTCATCTGCCTTGGTCACTGCAGTGGACGCAAGATGAAATCTGGGGTTTCCTCAGCTCCATTCAGTATCAGAAGACAGTCACAGAGTGTCCATGATCCTCTAAACATGTCCAGGATGTTGTGTAATATTCCAGCCTTCCTTTTCTTGTTTGCAAACCCACAGTTTTTCCAAGGCTCTATCAGCGTAGCATGATTTGTATATACTTCTAAGGTTTATGTCCCCTTGTTCATTACCATTTCAGCCAATGCTGCCTCTTGCTCTTCTTCTCCTTCCCAGTCAAACAATATTTTATGCTGAGATATGTGCAGCTGCTCATGTTTTCACTTTCCCTATGTCTCCAGTCCCTATGTTTCACCTCACTTAGCTTAGAGAAACATTAGGGACTGATTTTTAGCAAACACCCACAGCCCGTATACAAATTAGCAGGAGCAATGGGTGTTCAGCAGCTCTGAACCATCAGGCCCTACCTGCCTATTTATGATGAGCTCATTGACCAAGGAGATGAGCTCCTGCACAAGGCCGGTGGTGTTATTTCTGCTGATTTTATTTGCAGTCTGATATTATGTGGTGGTTTTAATCAGTGCTTCTGGGAATCTCAGTATTCATCATGGAACTCTGGCCCTCATGAACCCAGAGAAAAAAACACAAAAATACCATCCAGGTGTCAAGGCAGGTCAAAAATGTGTTCCAAAATTCTTTCTTTTATGAAGTATTAATTTAAGCCATATCTTTGCATACAGAGGACACAAACCATAATGCCTAAGACTTGCAGTAATGCAAAACTTCAAAGTGATTTTCACTTTGTTCTCTATGCCAGTGGAAAATACACAAGGTCTCTATTATAGAAACTGGGAAAATATTCATACTGAGTGGTGACTTGGTTTATTTAATGTTCACTCAAAATAAGCCCATAATACTTATGTAATCAAATGTTCCATAAATACTCGAGCAAGCTAAGAATCTGACAGGAGTGTTCGCTGGCTTCTTCTGAAGGGTCTATTATTTATCATTCACATAAATCCTCCCCAAAAGCGTGATCTGCATCCAACCAGAAAACTGAAGCATGCTGATGTACAGAACCATCTGAAATCCTGAGTATGGTATACTCTTAACAAGCTAGGCATATACATTGTACACACACACAATCTAAACCTCATATTATTCATAGAAATTACTTGGAAATTAATTTTGGGCAGAGAAGGTGACAGGTTTGTAATATGCTTGCGGACAACTTGTAAACAGAAAGAGTTTGGGTTCACCAGATACTTATTTGCTCAAATCAGTTTTCTCTTGGAGAAAATATCATATTTTCTTCTCTGTAGGGTTCTTATTGGATATAAATAGGTCTCACAAGGTTGATCTAACTGCAAAATAAATTATGGGAGAATGAAGGACCTTCAGCAGTTTCCTTAACAACATGATAATGGCACAAACACAGCAGTGATGTTTCTGGCACTTGCTATTTTGAGAGGTTTTCATCTCCCTTGAAATGAAGAACCCAGTGGGAAACAAGCAAAGGTTTCTTGTTGACAAACAATCACTGCTGCTAGTGGAGAGGAGCCTCACCATACCTTGCAGAGGTGTGCATCAGCCTCACGCACTTCAGGTTTGTGATCTGTCTTGCCCTGCTCCTTCCATTAGGCTTCTCCTGGGCTTGCTGCTGCCAAAAAAACAGCTATTGGGAGTCGCCAGAGAAGTCAAAATTTGTCCCACTTTGCTCATCTCTCATTAGCTAGGACTGCACTCAGGGAAGAGAAACAAAGGGCTTTGTTGCATCCCTCTCCTTCACTGGGAAGAGAGGAGACAAGGACAGCTGGGAAGGGCTGCTCTCCTACAGTGCTGCAAGGTTGTGCAGAGACCTGGCCCATGTCTAGTGTTTGGTTACGTCTGTTGTGTTGGTGCTAGGAACACCCCCAGCCAAATATTTCAGATGCAAATGTTTAGATGATAGACCATAAATCACACTACATGGAAACGTTTTTTCCCTGGATTTTTTTTTTGTTGCTGCCATTCAAAATGCAAAGAATAAGATGGTTTAGGGGGGTGGGGGCTTTATCCTCTTTTGTGGTACACAAGGCCATTTTTCTCTAATTCTCTATTTGATCTGTAGATAATTGATTGTATGTAAGACTGTGTATGTTCTGGTTCAGTTGTGCACTCCAAATCACATCTGGTGTAAATGTTCTTGTCCAAAAATGAAAAAAAAGTTCATTTTTAAAAATGCTTTTATTCCCTGAGCTTATGCTGGATAAACTTCAAGCTATGATTTTGTACATCAAGGAACTTGATTTATTTCCTCACTATGTCTCATGTGAGGAACAGACCCGCAGAAATAAATGCAGATTGAGTGGGAGATAAATGTAATCATTCACCAACCATCCCACCATGATGGAAGAGAAGTCATATATTAGCAAAATATAACATCTTTCTTTCCTCCTCTTCTTCCTCCTATTTTTCCAATTCAAACACACACTGTTTCCCACTCAGAAACAGTGAGACTGACTCTCCAGCTTCTCTTGGGGTGGGAACTCTGCTTCACGGATCATCACACTCCTGCATTATTTCCATCCCAGCTGTGCTCAGAGACAGGCAGGGCAGAAGTGCAAACTCCTCATCCTGCCTCAGTAGTATTATACATTTTCTACTACTATGTGTAAAGAATAAATTAAAAAAAGAAAAAAAACTACTAAACAAAAGACATTCCTGCAGAAGAAGCAATTATTTTTCCAGTTAATTTTAGCTAAGAAGGGACTCCATTATCAACACTGCCATTCTTATTTCAGCTGCTGTTTCTTTTTGTATTGATTTTTTGTAAACTTTGTGATTAGTAGCAATTAGTGACACTTGCCTGGCAGCAATGAACATTAAAACAGGTATTTTCTGAAATAGGGTGGGTGGGGAGAAATGGTAATCATCATCCATGAAGAACCCAGGCCAGGTTTTAATGGAGTTTAGAAAGCCTTCTGAAAATCTGTATAACTGAACTGAGTTTGATCATAGCAGTGAAATTATTTTTTTCTGTCCCACAATGTGAAATGCATGAGCAGCCAAGGGCTTCATGGGAAGAAATACTCTCCTCAAGCAGTGTTCCACCCAGTCATGTTCTCTGAGAGACATTTCTAGACAAAGCCTTTCCTTGAAATCAGCTTCGTGTTACACTGGGCTGGATATCAATCTCGGTGGTTTTCAAAACAGGGAAAGTAACCTCGATATGGCTGTAGGAACACTTTTAGGTACAGCAAACCTGATAAATATTACAGGCAGAAAATCCCATGGAATCCCAGTGACAAGTGAGTTGGATTGAGACCAGGATTTAGATGTCTACATGTAACCAGATGCCGGTTCAGGCCTCTTAATCCATTTACCAGATCAGAATCCTGATCCACCTCCCTCAGCTCCTAGCTCCTGAGAGGGACTAAAATTGAGTAGCCAACTCCATGGAATATAAGAATAAATTAACTTAATATGGTTTAGAGAGCCGCAAATGCATTTACTACTGCACAGGAGATTTAGATAAAGTATCCCTTGAAGGTATTTCTGAGAATGGATATGTTAATACTTGAACACATTTTAGACTTGTGATCACTTAAGTTGTATAGAAAAGTTAGTTTATGCAGAAGGCAGAAGTTTGTGAAGAAAATGGAGTATCTAACTGTGGTGATTGTTCAAGGAAGGAGTCTGCAGCACAGCCAATTGCCACCGTGCGATGCAGTAATCTGCTACCTGATAAGATGGGCAAGGTAGCCGTCACCAGCCTTTTGCTGCACTGTGCCTCTGATTGCAAATGGGACAACTCAAAACCTCAAATTGCTTCAAGCTGCCCCTGATTACCTATTATCTGCTGTTAAGAGGGGGTTGATTATTATCCTGTACACTGAAAGAGGCTTAAAAACATTAGGTTGACCTGTATATGGTGTTTTTTCTGCTGCATCATAGAATCAGTCATAGAATATCCTGAGTTGGAAGGGACCCACAAGGACCACTGAAGACCAACTCCTGGCCCTGCACAAGACAGCACCAGGAGTCACACCACGTGCCTGCAAGTGTTTTCCAAACACTTCTTGAACTCTGTCAGGCTGGTGCTGTGACCACTTCCCTGGGGAGCCTGTTCCAGTGCCCAACCACCCTCTGGATAAAGAACCTTTTTCTAATATCCAACATAAACCTCCTCAACACAGCTCCATGCCATTCTGTCGGATTCTGTCAGCGGCCACGAGACAAACTAGATCAGTGTCTGCCCCTCCTCTTGCCCTCATGAGGAAGTTGTAGACTGTGATGAGGTCTCCCTTTGGTCTCTCCCTCCTCCAGGCTGAATAGACTAAGTGACCTCAGCTGCTCCTCATATGGCTTCCCCTTGATACCCTTCCCCACCTTCATAGACCTCTTGGATGTCCTCTAATAGCTTTATATCTTTCTTATATTATAGTACCCAAAACTGCCCCCAGCACGGGAGGTGAGGCCGCCCCAGCCCAGAGCAGAGGGGACAATCCCCTCCCTTGCCTGGCTGGCCATGCTGTCCCTGATGCCCCCAGGACAGGGCTGGCCCTCCTGGCTGCCAGGGCACTGCTGGCTCATGTTCAGCTTGCCATCAACCAGGACCCCCAGGTTCCTTTCCACAGCTCTGCTCTCCAGCATCTCATTTCCCAATCTATCCATACATCCATCCCGCTTTGCCCCATCCCAGGTACAGAATTCACCACTTGTCTTTGTCAAACATCATACATCTGGTGATTGCCCAGCCCTCTAATATATCAATGTTTCTCTGGCTTTGAGGGAGGCAACAGCTCCTCCCAATTTACTATTGTCAAACTTGCTTAGTATCCCCTCCAGTCCTGCATCCAAGTCATTTATGAAGTTTTTGAAAAACACAGGGACAAGTGTGGAGCCCTGTGGAACCCCACAAGTGACAGGTCACCAGTCTGATGTCACCCCATTCACTACAATCCTGACCTGTGAGCAAGTTCATCACCTAAGATTTACCTGTAACCCACTCGTCAATTCTGCCCTACCAGGAGTCCTGTGCAGCATTAGGAGGCACACATGACCCTTCTGTCTGGAAAACCTCACTTGCCAGGTCAGGAACCTTTCCTTGATGTCTTTCTGGAAGACAGAGGTAAGCTCAGGAGGTCCACAGGACAAGACAGCATAACAGGGCACAGGAGAAGGCACCAGTAGTGCTTGGAGTTTGCAGAGGGTGTTCCAGAACAGGCTCCAGGCTAACTTGAATGCTTTTGACAGCTTGGGGACATGCCTGAGTATGCAGAGAAGGACCCACAGGATCCACAGAGTACAGATGAACTGAACTTTTTATGTCTTTTGGTGGCTTGCAGGCTGAAGTATTTCCACAGAATGCATTTGCTGGTACCCTTTATCTCGAGTCAGGGGACTTTCAGAAATGCTCAGAACAAAGTGCACCCAATGAAGTCTCTTAAGTCCCCCTAGCCCTAGAGCTTTTGCACCACGTTGCTGCCCTGGAGACCACTAAACTCTCATAGGTCAAAGATTTCTTTCCCAAATCTCAGATCACCTCATCTCTCTTGATATCTCAGCTCTCTCTTACAGATTTCATAGACAGCTGCAGCTGAGCTATACTGCTCCATGGGTTTCCATTTGTCCACAGAGCTGCATAAACCATCCAAATGCTCACTTCTACCTTTGACCAGAGCCACAAAACATTGAGACTTAGAACCATTCTTAGAATCACAAGAGGTCCTACTTAACATTGTGGTGTGTGAAGCTCAGCTGACAAAGTCAAACAGCTTGTAATCATCTGTCCATACCCGTCAGCTGGGTTACATTGGTACTGTCTTTATTTTGGATGTAATCTTTCATACTATTTAAAAACTAGCAAATGAAAATGAGTGTCAAGGAGACCGGCTCAAACGCTTTAGACAGGCTCAAATGTTTTACAAGTAAGGTCCAGAAGCCCAGCAGAAAACCTGTCAGATCTGGGTAGGAAGGTCAGTCCAGAAATTACTGTTCTGTGTTTGACTTCACCTCTGGAATGAGGGAGACAGATGTTAAGCAAGGATGGGAGGCAGTTCAGCCCAAAAAAGTAAGGAATAATTTCTGTTTTCACTGGTGCATTGGCTGGTAAAAAAAGGCTGGGAGCCTTGCTTGAAGCCAGCTGCATTCCCCTGCAAGCATCACCACTCGCTGTGCAAGAGTTACTGTGAGCCAGCTGTAAAACTCCTCCACATCAGCAGCCCAATCCCCGAGGGCACAGAAAATACCGACTCAGCACACACATATCTTCCACTGCCGGCCAGGAGAGGGAGTTCAGAGAAAGAGGGAAAATAAAAAAAAAAATCCCAAAAACCCCCAGCTTTCAAAACTGTGTCTACAGCAAGCAATCAAAGGCAGCTCTCCTGAAAGGATTCCCAGCAGGGAGCATGGAGGGAAAGAAGCAGCGAGGGCAATAAAGCAGCAAAGTCAGTCCCCAGTGCTGCAGCTGTGGTAAGTGCCTAAGGAAGGCAGCTCCGGAGCACCTGCCTGGTAAAGGTACATTCTCTGGTGCTGATCTTCAATGTTTGAAGAAATAGAAGAAAAAGAAATAGAAAGAAAAAGAAAAGACGCAGTGTGGCCTTAGAAAACACATGGTACAAACTGGGCTCATGACACTGGCAGGCACTCTTCCATTTTACAAAGACAGAAGACCAATAGAAGAGGAAAAAGTTTGTGTTTCTGCTTGTGTTTATAAATAAAACACACCATATGTACATGCATAGCCTGTAAATACTAGATAAGAACATATTGTAAAGTGAGCCAAATTCTTAATTTCTGTCAAAAATTTGTATTCGTCCAACTCAACAAAAGGGAGCATCAACCTTGGTTATGTGAACCCCAGCAAAATTGCAGTGGAGCTGCTGCCCCCAGAAAATTGGCTTAAGCCCTTCTGAAATTGGTTTGTTTTCTTTCTGTACTTTCCATCACTTCCTTGGAAGCAATTTTTGAACCTTCAAGGGTCAGTGGACCATAGATTAAAAAACACTACCCCAGAAAACCTGATCACAGTCTAAGGCCTGCTGTGCCAAGCATTTCCAAACACCAGAGGTCATACCCCACCTCAAAGGCTTTGCAATAAATAAATGAGATGGAGAGAGGAGACACAGGGAGTGGGAAGCTCTGAGAAGAAACTCCACTTGCCTGAGGCCACATGGGTCACTAGCAGAGCCCCTGTTTGCTTTGATGGTGTGCAACTCTCCTAGGAGTTCAAAAAGCCCGTTTCCATCCTGGTGTGGGGCAGCAGCTGAACTGAAGGAAAGTGGGAGAGATTCATCAGGCAGAGCAGCACTGTGGGTTTCAGGGGATTTGCATCTCTCTCTGCCCAACCCTTCCAGGTTTCACACACTCATGGCAGGCACTGACCACACCTGCCACATCCATTTAAAACCACTTTTATGTCTTCTGGGGTCTCCTGTCAATCATTTTCACTTCAGCAGCCCCTCAGGAACAGTATCAGATAAGGCAGCTTCTCATGAGCATTATCACAGCACTGCACTGCTGTGCTCACATGCCCATGCTGAGAGGAGACACCCAGAGACAGAAAATGAGTTTGCTGATGTTGCCAGACCTCTGCAATTAGATACTGCTTTAAGAAAAAGGCATTCCAAATACCTAGGACCAACTGGACACTGTCGTTTCTCCAGCCTAACAATTCTATAGGGGACAGCAATGCAATTTAGTAGTAACTGAAGTCGATTATGCTGTGTCCTGCAGAGATGTCTTTGCATCTCTTAAAGTCATATTTCTGGCTTTAAAATGCTTTCTTTAGTTGCCTCAGAATTATGTATATATGCAAGCTATGTAAATATTTATGTAAGTATTTCCAAATGTACATAAAAGGCCAAATTATGTGCAAATTATATAAAGATGTCACCTGTTAAAATTCATTTTTGATTACCTCAATGTGAGAAATCATACATAATCATCAGCTGTGGAAAAGCTGTGGAAAGGGCAGCTTGCTGGGCATCTGCAGAGCAGGGATCCAGTGGAGTTGTAGGAAGAGTTAGCTCAAGCAGCAGGAGATAGTACCTGGAGGTAGGCTGCATTCAGGGATGGAGTGATCTTCCTCTGGATCTGAGGGGAGACAGCCTTTGCTGTCAAGCCATTGCTTGAAATAAACTGAACACGAGAAGTGAAATTTAGAAAGGTTCCTGAAATAGCAGGCAGAAGAAACAATGGAAAGCAGAAAAGATGTTCCCATTTCCAGGGAGAGGAAGTTGGTTGCCAGGGCTGGAAAAGCCTCCGTGCCATCCTGAGAGTGATGCCCACCCAGCCACGCTGGGTCCAAACAGGGAGAGGGAGAGCCACTGCCTTTGCCCCTCATCCCCTGTATTTCTCTGACTGCTGATGACCACAAGCAGGTGCTCATGGCAGAGCAAGTATTTAATTGTACCCTCTGTCCAGCCTTTTCTGGTTTTGATTTCCAGTTAGAGCCCGTTTTGGATTCTGAATCTCAGTACAGCTCACTCGCACACTTGATAATACACTCAGTCATTGAGCAGTTACCTGTCACAGCTCAAGTCTAGTGGAAATTAAACCAACATGCAATTGTGTTACATAATACATTGACTCAGAAGGACAGGTTGATGCTAAGGACAACAGTTTTTTGTTTTTATTTGTTGTGTTTGTGTTGTGGGCTGTTTTTTTTTCAAGGAGAGTATGAAAAATTAGACTTTGCTTTTTCAAGGTACAGGAAAAAAATTAAATATTTTACTTGTATTGTGAAACATACCGATTTTTTTTTTTTTTAAACCTGTGGAGTTCAAGTAATGGAGCAACTTTGTTAAAACCTTATGGCAGAAATAATTTTCCAGCTGATTTTTGGTAATAAAAGGCAGATTGTTTTAGATTTATACTTATTTACTGATGATCATGAAGAGTTTTAGCAGTTACTTTTTAAGCTAAGCAGACAGCTAAAAGTTATCTGTTTTCCCAGTCTTCCATATATTTCCAAACATACTATTTTCCATTCAGTTTTCTGGTGCTTTTCTTTGAATAAAATATTAGAAAACCTGCTTAATTTTGTAAATCTAAATTCATTGTGAAAGATGTGATATTAGAAAGGCCTTCCTTTTTTCTGTGAACATTAAAGAGTATATCTGACTAGAAATAAACTGTGGAATTACATACAAAATATCACAAAAGTATGACTTGAATGTATGTTAGTTGAAAAAGAAGCAATTTACCATGCAATATCCATGAACACAAACATATTTTGCTGTAGGAACCCTACCAGAAAGTCCACAAGAGAGTAGGAGCAGCTGAAAGAATCTTACTGGTTGATATCATGGTTATTTTTACAGTTCTCAATAATTTTTTTACAATCTACTAATAACTCAAACATAATAAAATTTGCTATAAATATATTAGCTGATGAAGAGGAAAACCTGCAGCAGAAATGTGTAAAATATCTTACAAAAAATGTCCAAGTAAATTAGAACTTTGCTCACAGGTTGTTACATTAATAAGCCATGAGCATTTTAGCACAAGAAAGCGGTAACACGGGCTTTGCAGATAATACTGTAAACCTTTTCAGTTATTTTAGGACACTGCATGAGAAAAAAAATTGTTTGTTTTGTGGGCTGTAATACTGGATGGTCTCTGATTCTCTTCCTTCAAAGAGTAGCTGCAGCAGAGCTGAATAACTGCACACAGCACACCCAAGGGAGACATCAAATCACAGGGAATTGAGAGCACACCCTTGGGAAACATCAAATCAAACCATCTCGAGAACAAGTATGTTGCAGATCTGTTAAAGCACAGTTATAAACAAGTTTTCCTCTGTAGAGGAATATTTAAAATTGAAGATATTGACCGTTGTTTCTGGAATTAGCGATGATAGTCAATGTATTTGAACAAAATTAAGAGTAGGTTAATGCATTCATGTTACCAAATTTGTTAAATAACAAATACCCTGGTAACTAAGCCAAATAAAGTCAACTGCTCATGGGGATAGAGATCTGTTAAAGCTTATTTTCACGTATTATTCAAATTTTTTCCTCAGTTGAATTAGTAATCTGATTTAGTTGAATCTGCTACCCTGGTAACACATAGAAAAATGGTGAAGTTTCTGTCTTTGCTTTCTTAAAATAAAAAAAAAGATGTATTCTCACTTAAGTGGGAGATAAAAATACTATTTATGTAAATGTGCAGTCATTGTTCATAGCAGAAGTTTGTACCCTATACTTTACACAGTTTTAATATCAAATATTGAATATTAAATATTAAATACTTACAGTGAATGGTTATTAGTATTTGATAAAAAACAACTTGAACAAAAAGAATTCAAACATCTATTTTTTTTCCTAAACCTGCATTTGAAGTCAGAATGAAGAATTTTGCATAGTTCTCTGCATCTGTGCAGCCATGATAAAGATTGTCCTCCTGCCTGGATCTTACACAATGATTTCATATGGCTATGATAACTGGGTATTAAACAGTCAGAAGATCTCTCTTAGAGCTCTACCCATATTTCTTGTGGTTATCTCTTGTCTCTTATCCTGTACTTGGATTTTATATATTTTAAGAGAGGTTTTAACTCATGGCTACCCAACCCCACCCCACCCCAGATTCTGTATATATAAGTTCATGATTGTATATTATATTTTGACCTGCCTTTTGACATTTGGACTCTATCCATCCCAGGCATGGGAGGTATGAATATTAGTGCTGCATGTTTTCCAGTATTTCACAAAAAAGAAAAAAAAGAGATTCCAAGTTTTTCCAAAATCTTTTACATCTTCATGCATCTTCCCTACCCAGGACCAATAGTTTTCAACAGATACCATGTAAGCATCTGGTGTGGGAAGGGCAACATCTTGTTCTTTCCTGTAAAGCACAGTGAGGTTGCAGCCTATGACTGCCCCTTCTGGATAATGTCTGAGAATAGTTTTGGCAGAAGACTTGAAACATTACCAGTGTATTTTGTATTTTGACTGATAAACAAAATGTGAGTCTGACTTGCAGAACTGTACATACATGAAGAGGCAGCTTTAAAACAAGTGGAAAGTTGACAGTAAAACTTTTAGTTCTTATAAAACTATAAAATACCCAGTCACCCCTATGTATTGTAATATTACACAGCCTCTAGGGTTGCTTCAAACTACAAAGATGTTGCTCTGTAGTGAGCAAGCAGCTCGCTGAAAGGTAGATCACGAAGCTGCTGGGATTTACCTCAATCCCTCACAGCACATCCTTCATTTAAAAAATACAGAAAATTTGTAATAGGTAACAAGGATGGTCTCTAGATGCAACGAAGAAACGAATTTCTAGGACTTTCCTAATAAAATGAAAACTGCTAATATAAGCATTATCACAGGGTAGCTTTTATTTGAGTAATCTGTGGGCCAGACAAACATCAAAGACCAATGTCAGCGACAGAGAGGCCAAAGACTACCTGAGAATGGACACTGCCCAACTAACTAACAAGTCTGCTTGCAAGGATGTGTCGTGATTCAGCAAACAGTAAATTGGGTTTCAAAGCTGCCTGATGAGGACAAGAAGTGCACCCACTACACCAGGCAAAGCACGAATCCATCTCAGGACACATCCTCCAAGCGCAAATGCATTCAAAAGCTGTCATAGGTCAAGGTTTTTTATAGGATGCTTGATGGCTCAGAATGTCTCCAGCAGCCAGAAGGAGGCAGATATAAAATCCTCAAAGTCAACACCAACTATCACATATCCTGCCTAAGTCAAAAGAAATGCAGACATGTGCCCACAATCGAGTCAAAGGTATCCTGCTGCACCCCAGGTGCCAGAGCTGGTACTAATGATCATGGAGCCTTGGTTCCAGAAGAACAGCACTTTGTAGGACATGGTATGAAGAAAACACAGCACAAACAAAGCACCAGGTCCCAAAATTTGCTTCTTCTATGAAAAAAAAATGGAACTACAGACAGATCCCACAATTTCAAGATTGATACTTCTTTCCAGTAAGAGAATTTTAGTTTTAAGGAAATGTAATTAATTTAATTAATTTCCTAATTTAACTTAAGAAGTAGTTAATAGGAGCAGCTCACTTGTTAGTATTTCTAGAATTAATTTATTCTGTGGTAATTTTAGGAAAACTTTTATGGTAAGCTATTAAAAGAGTATATACCAGAAGCATTGCATAATCAGAAAATTGTTTAAATGTTGTTTTGTAACATATTACTGTGTATTTCTGGCATCAGTATCGCAATGAAAGGAAGACTGAGAATTCCTGTCTGGTTTGGCTATTATACAGAAGAGTAATTTATTCTCTTTTATAAACAGCAACATTCCTGACTTCAGCCAACAGACAAAGTAATTGAAATATATTATTGAAGTTTTACTACAACAGTTGATTTGGCCATTACTGCACTTCTTCCCTTCTTCCCTGGAAAAAAAAAAAATGCAAAAAACAAACAAACAAAAACAGAAAAACAAAGAAACCACCCAACCAGTCTTCTGAAAATTAAGAAGGAAAAAAAAAAACACAATAAACAATAAACCAAGCAAACTAAACAAAAAAAAAAAAAAAAGCCAAAAAGCCTGGACACAAACAAACAAAACCCCCACAATGATGCAGGTCAGCTCTTCCTTTGAGCTAAAATGAAATTCCAAGTTATGAAAGCAATGCTTTATGGAAGGCGAGTGACATACGAGCCTGATTATTATATCTTTCCATTAGGGAAGAGAGCAGCATCTTTCTGGAGATACAGAAACTATATTCTAAATTGATTTGTGAACATGTCTTATTCTCTTCTACTATTTATTTCAGTAGGTGGGAATATTATTACCAGGTTTATGTGATTTTCTTAGCAGATTTGCAACTTTGAGCATAATATTAAAATACAGCGTATTGTACATCATATCTAACAATGCTCAGAGCTACAGAAGACAAAGGAATAAGCAACCATGAATAAAAGTTACACCTCTTATTTTACATCTCAGAACATAAGAACCTCTGAGTCCTGGAGAGTCTATTTTATAACCAATTTATACAGCATTTCAAGGATGGTTTCTTGATTTCACCTTACACAATGCTTTTTTTCAGCATACATTTCTGTAAACCCTTTTCACTTTCAATACTCTCTAAGGATTCCCCAGGGGACTCCATGAAAGAAGATCCAAGCTCTTTGAAGTCCCTGGCTGATAGAAGTCCAACCACTTCAGAACTGGAAGACAACCTGCTGTTTCATACACAAAGTTAGGTTAGTTCTCCAAAAACTGTTATTTCAAGATACCTTGATGAGTCATGATAGAAGCCATGTATAAATTTCCTTGTAACAGGAGGGAAAATTCACAGGCATCAAACTGATACTTTGGCATTTGCTGTAAACTCTGCAAACACTGCACTATTCCAGAATGCGTGTTAATTTCAACACATTTTTCACTATCAATGACACTCTCCCTTCCCACTTTTTAGTGCCTAGAAGCACTCAAGTCAAATTCCAACGGTGATCTCTCTCATTTTCATGAGAGACATAAGTTTTATATACTCACAGTAAGGACAAAAGGCTCATCAAAACTTGCATTAGATATTTTATCACTATTACTTCTTCTCTAGCTGGGAGAAAAAGGAAGTTACAAAAAGAGACAGCAGAACTCCACCATAAGAGCAATATTCCCTTTCAACAGGGAGGAAGCTTCCTAAAAATAAGCATTAAGGATTGTTCAAAAGTTGTGACAAAGACAGACACAGAGAATATTGATGCAAAGATAAATTATGCATTTCAAACTCTACTTCTTACTTTCTTGTGAATAAAAACCAGAAATATGGTTTCAGTAAGTAAACGTACTTAATTGTGGTAGGCAAAGTGCAACATCCATGCCAGTGGGAAAAGGAATACCAGACAAACCAGTCTTGGCTGCTGCCTTCTATGAAAGGGATAAATGAGAATTTAAATCACCACTGATGGAGGAAGGATTTGGTACTGAGGGATCTGAGCTGCCTAACTGATGGGGTATCAGATGAAATGAAGCATTTCCTGTTCAGGAGATCAATCTCTGCCCCAAGGAATACTCAGGCTACATAAAGTGCACACAGGTTTGAAAAAGCACCAGGAGCTCTGCTCAGCACTATGGGTACTTGATAGTGCTCAGCAGAGCATGGAAACCTGCTCAGAAGTCTTTTTTTTTGGCAGTAGAGATCCAGCTAAATACAGGACTGCTTTAACTTCCAGTCACTACTTTGTTGGCTTCTACGCATGCAACAAGGTGGTTCCTTACTGAGGGATTTTTGTTATTTGTGGTTGTCTGATCACTTACCTAGGGTCCTGGTCACAGACAGAACCCATGATACATTCCCTTTCTCAGAGAGCTCACAGTCCCAGCAGATTTTGCCATCTTTACTTTGACCTATTGAAATTCTTTGGAACTATCCTGTAAAAAGATGTCTATATACCCATGGCGGGGATTCTAAGTAAGACATAAGGTGAAAAAAAGTTCTCTGGGAACCATCTCTTGAATTTCTATTTCACTCCTTTCTCTCTTCATAAACTTAAAATACAGATGTACTGACCTGTCCAGAGTCCACCTTCTTCAGCAGCAAAAAAAAAAAGCCTTTGAGGAAGCTCAGCACATCTGGAGAAACCAAGGAATTGGCAGTTCTGCCATATGTCCTTGTGGGCTAGTTGTCTGAATCTGAATGCTGCTGCTGGGATTTCTGCTGTGACTATACACTGTTCTCTGCAGATGATGGGAAAGGAGACTAAAATTGCAGATGCAGATAAATTCCCCAGGGGTCCAACTTTGTTCAGATCTGTCTAATGCATTTTTCACTTTAGCAGTTTTATATGTAAAGAAAACCAGGGTGCTATTTAAGCACAAATTACTTTGGATTCCTTAAAGCAGGTGTGCCAAACCAATATGAAAGTTGGAAACAGAAACTGAATAACCCTGCTAAGGGGGATCCAAGGGGGGAACCAGCAACAAAGAAACAGACTTACTTTTTATTTCAAAACGCAAGGGCAACTTTTTAATCCAGTGACAGCCAGACCCAGCAGGACTTGAGATCATTTACAAAGAAAGCACAGTACTTTCTGGAAACTCGCTTTTGTATTCTTCATCTGTTGAAGACAGCATGGGCAAGCCTGTCTACATAAGTTACAGCAGGCTATCCTGTTCAGGCACTGCCTCACAGGACCAGAACAGCAGCTGGAAATTGATGTTCAGGAAGACTGTAGCAGCACAGGGAGTAAAAGAAACTGGCTGTTCAGATTACTTTTATGAAGACTGGGCACTGCAGTTTTATTCCCTTGTAAACAGGAGATAAAACAATAATAGAAATAAGATACCTGAGGTAAACAGCTTCTGGAAACTCATTAAAAAGGCTGGGTTGTGTGATGGGTAATTTCTCTGTACTGGGAACCATGCAACAGTGCACTGCAAGGGATCAGACTGTCACAGCCATGGCAGTCAGAAACAGCACAGTAGGATAAAAATAATACGGGAAGAAGGAAAGTGAGTAGTCTTCAGCTGGAAGAGGCTGGCCAAGATGCAGCAAGGGTGAAAGAGCAGCAAACAGCTACCTCTGCAAGCCAGAGATGACAATAACTTCGCTTAGAGGACATTACCAAGGCATACAGTGAAAATCTGGCATTAAAGCCAAAGGATGTGTGGAGATGCTCCTTTGTAGGCCCCACCTACAAAAGGGCCGCAGATACTTCGGTCCCTCTTTAGAAACTACATCTCTGCACAGCAGATACCTCTCAGTGAATAACAATTGCTTACTTCTGAATAAGGAATTTCTGAGCTTCTTTAATCAGCTGCTGCCAGCGGCTCCCAGACCAAAGAGCTTGCAGGTGGCAAACACAGCTGGGCCTGTCATGTTAATGTGATCAGTTTTGCATCTCTCTCTGGACGGAGCCACTTGATGTCCCCAGTTCTGGATGACTTGAGCAGCAGCTCCCTAACCACTGTCGACATTGGTCAAAGGCATCCATTTTGTGTTTGAACCACAGCTCACTCTGTTGGGTGATAAAATGAAAACTTCCCCTGTGTCAAGAGCAAGAGCTCTGACAGCAGGATTTCTATTTCCTCTCAGCCACTGGAGGGTCCCCCTTGAGCAGGATTCACCCTTCCAGCACTGGTGCCTCCAGCTGGGCAACCAAAACACTTTTCCAGAGCATCATGCACACCACACTGGGGATACTGGTCCAAGGTCTTCCATGGCTGTCTAGATAACAGTGACTTTGAGCAAGTTTCATATTATATCAAATTAGGTTAATATTGCCTGGTAAATGTCCTTACACCCTAGCTAATGAGTGTTCTCATTGCAAGGCTTAATTCAGTTTTCACTCTACTTTTAGAGTTCAGCCTGAAAGCCTCTATTAAATTCTTGCTCTGCGGGTTCAATAGCAAGCCAGAAAAACCAAGGTAGTGTAAAGTTTTAGGTCAAATTGCATAGAGAGGGCAAGAACTGTTCTTCTGTAAATCCACATAATAAATTCTTGTGGAAGCACAGTATATTAGTCCTTGTCAGGATAATGGCTGCTGAAGAAATTCTGTGCTGGTCATTTTAAATAGAAGATGAATCCAAATTCCTCACCAGCCTGTACTTCTGCTGTATTATGTCAAGCTGCATTTATGTCCCACTGTTCCAACTATTCAATTTTTAAAACAATGTCCTTCCGTCTAGTAGCCTATTCTATGTAAATATCAAAATGCTTAGTTATTCCATTATATACATCATTTCTGTAAAGCAGCAGGTATTTTATATAAATTTATAAGAGGTGAAAAAATAATTAAGTACCCCACAATACCAGTCACAATTTAAGCATCAGATTTCCAGTGAAACCTCAGTAGCTCACCAGCTCTCAGATACAAATCTACAGCTTTAAGAAATGGGTCAGTTTTCCCTGTGCTAAGTTCTCATAGGATGCTGAATATTCAGGGATGCCTGGGGTAGCCAGCCAGCTGAGATGACCTTCCACCCTTAAGAAACCCTTGATCTGTGGCAGGGTTTGCACTGAGGGAACAAGGACAGAGCACATAAAAAAATATACGAGCATCTGTTTATATACTGCTTTTTTTACAGCATGGTTCAACTCTGTCACCATCCACAATAACTTCTCCACTGTTTAGCTCCGTGGAATATTTATTTTATTCTCCACTGCATGAAAGACTGTTTGAAGCCTGAATAGCTAATAAAACTTTAAGCCTTTATTAAGCAACACTAAGTTCTTCCCTCAGGTATGTAAGCACAGGCAAAAAACATTGCTGTGTTTCAGGATGGAAATAAAGCTGTTAAGGTACTTACAGCTATCGGCACCCTGTCTTCACCCAGGTTGTAGCAATGAGTATGTTGGACAGACAGTAAAATGAAATAGGGCTTAAATCTACTTCCACCCTTATTTTTTCCACATCAATAAAATTAAGTACTGGATATTAGTGTTCCAAAATCAAAAGTAAACACAAAAACGGGAGTTTAAATTTTGATCTGTGCTCTTACCGGTAATTTTAGGAAAGATGGCACTGTATTTCTTGTCCCACTCCTATTTATTAGCAAAAGGTTATTCATTTGGCATCATTAGCAAAAAAAAACATACATTTTTTTTACCACTGGCCTACAGGCTTCTCCTTACAGTTCTGGGATCAAGTAGAAAAAAAAAAAAAAAGTACATTTTATTCATTTTATTCCACAAAGACTTTTACTCTGTCATGAAATTTTGACTCTGCTATTGAACATCATTAAATCATAGGACCCAGCACGAAAAGCTATTTTCACTCAGAGGTGACTGCTTTTCCTCCTAGGAAAGACAGAGTATATAATATATAAACACAGGTATAGACTTTAACTTAGGACAAAGACGACCAGAAGGGATACAACTTGCATCCTTGGACATATTGCTGTTTTCATTAGAGAGGGTGATAGCCTTGTGTGAGATACAATAAAGAACACAAAGTACTAACTGGAACAGTAACCGAAGTCATTTTGTTTTCTATCTCTGCCGCATACTGAGCACAACACGACTCCCTCAAATGGCTAACTTCTGCACACCGAGTCTAAATATTGCCACCCCGTGGTCTGACAGCGCTGTCAGCCAGCCCTGCAAGCAGGGAGACGAAACACTTCTAGGCTGGGCACTGCACATTCCAGTCCCCACATGCTGTTTCTATTCTACATCTAGTTTTGTCTTTTTTCACAGACCCCTGCTAGCAAAAGAAATGGTTCCCTGATGACCCCACTTCCCTCTTTATACCTTTTTTTCCCCAGGTGCCGCAATCTGACTGATCCCTACTGCAGCCCAGCATGAAGACAGACACGTGAAGCAGCAGAAGTCAGCAGTGAATACACATCCATAATAAAACTTTCACTGCAACATCACACAGCAAGTGCAAATTCCCTTTTGAGGGGATGGACAGCAGAGGCAGGGAAAATCCTTCCAAACCTTATTCCTTGCCATGCCAGCATGATTTCCACTGGACTTTGTGTATGAAGCCGTTTCTACAACAAACACGTGGAGCTACACTTGTTTCTTTGTGATGGAGGAGGGAAGAATTAGCCACAGTCTTAAAGCTTTACGTATCTGTTCCGACTGCTCAGCTGGGCAAGTGCAAAGCAAGTGCAAGTGCAGACCTGCAAGGGCATACAATTCAAAGACCTCTCTTCCTATAAGTCTTCTGTCCAGTGCCACAGTAAAGCATGCTTTGTGGAGAGGAGAACTGAAATGAAACTCAGCAAACACAGATTTTTATGTTCTTAGTTTTATGAAGAAGTTAGAAAGTCCAAGCAGCTGGTGGGGTCCCAGACCTGGAAGGGACCACCAGGATTGGCTGGTCTGAACTATGTAACACAAAGTCCTTAGCTAACAGCTGAGTGAATCAAAATATCTTTTCAAGGAGAAAACTTCCAATGTCTCTGCAAGGATGAAATCCACCATTTCATGAACCGCACCAGTGACTGGCTGCAGCCACTTTCAGAGTGTTCTGCCCATTTTGATCTGTGTCTAGCAACACCTCCCTACTGAAGGATATTTTCTGTACCTCAGCTTGCTAGACTGGGGAGTATTACGAAGCCCTCATTTCCCATACAGCTGCTTACACAGTTTTAAGCCTCCCTGTAGCTCTCCCTATTTGAGTGTCCTCCACAGGCTCCTGCCCTACCCCATAGCCACAGGAGACCTGGCAGGAAGCCCCAGCTGGGCTGCTCCATCAGACACCATTAGAGCACAGCAGCATCTGCCCCAAGGAGCCAGACCCGAGTTACAGTCAGAAAGAGGTACTGGGCATCATCTTTCAGAGTTACTGTTATGTGCTTCGAAGAGCATGGGGCAATCTGCCCATGCTAACATTAGGTCATTTCCCAGCCTCTAGGGGATTTTGGCTTAACCACCGAAATTAATTATCCTTCCGTACAGCTTGACAGTCTTTTCAAAGTTGTAGATGTTATTACTGAAAACTCCAGAGAGTCTCCATCTTTATACAGAAGTCTGATGTCTTAACTTTGCTTACTTTTGGCAATAACAGTATCCTGTGACAGACTAATGTGCCTGTTGTAAAACAGATGTTTTAGCACAGCAATGGTATTGCCATATATCTGTATCTCCTGGTGGGCCACTATTTTTGTAGAGGGACTAGGCTGCATTAACAAAGCAATAGCTGCGTTACTGAGAAGTGACATGTTAAAGGCTGCTGAGAAAGTCCAGGGAAGGGCAGCAGAGACCCCTGGGAGCACAAAAGAACAGGTGCCAGAGCTACAGCCAGGACACGCCAAGTGTTGATCACCAGCCAGAAACGGTCAGCTACTGGTCACTAAATAAATCCACTTTTGAGAGCAGGATAGAACCAGTTCTAGGACATAACTTGAAAACGTAGAGACTTGTGGTACAATTTATTGCAGTTGCTCAAGATTGGTAGCCTTGGCAAAGCTGTCTTCAGATTATCTATGATTGCAATGAAAGCAACTGGCTGTGCAGGATGAATCTTTTGGAATAGAGCAATCTGTTATACTCTATTGATAGGGATGGATGATTTCTTAATTATTAAAGTGAAAAAGAATCATCCCTATTCCTTTTGCTTGTATTTTACTGCTTGTGTTTGGTCTGGTGCCCCCCTCCCCATTGATGCTTTATTGTAATTTGAATAGAATACAAAAACAGAAAATTGCTTTTAAATTATTTTTTTAACTCCTCTCTCTAAATGGTTGTCCCTTCAGACTCCTGATAATGGAATAAGAGAAGAGTTGTCTTCCTTTCTGTCTGCTATCATGGTCACCCTTTCTTTTCTTTTGAAAGGAAGCAACTTTTAATTCACAACCAGATGCAGAGATTCCAGAATTCTAAAGGATAATCAAGCTGAACAAAAATCAAAAGAACCTTTAAATTCAACTGGTTTATTCCAAATTCTATATCTTTTCCTGAACACACTCCACTTCGTAAATATCCTGTGGAGGTAGAATGGCCAGTGCAATTCCAGAACAAGCTAGATCTCATCTGGGTCTGATTACTTTAGGAGCATGTGAATGCATCTTTATTGCTAACTGCCTTATACAATGTGATTCCTAGCATTTTATTCATTGTCCTGGCACTCTAAATTCTCTGTAGAGATGTCTAGGTTCCTTCTGGGGTGACAGATATGACTTACAGCCCATTAAACTGTTTAGTAAGTTTCTAATAAGGTGGAGTTTTGCCACCCAGGGTTTATTCCTTCGCCTCACAGCTGGAGCAGCAAAGGCTGTGGTGGGAGGGAAGGCAAGAGCTGAACTCTGCCATCTTTCCAGAGAGAAGCAGGAAAGCTAAAGCTCAGGAAACACAGTGATCTTTACACAGTATTTCTTGTAGCTGCAGTGAGCAGGGGGGCTGAAGGCACCTACTCACCATGGAAGAGAAATAGTGACCTGGGAAGCAAGTGTTATTAATAACCTAATAGCAAAAGGAAGGCTTCAGAAAAGCTCCCTTGTATTCTCCTCAAGATTTCTTATGGATAAACAGCTTTTCAAAAGTGCTCAACTGGCTGCTTTTAAGCAGAACTCATGCTGAAAAGAAATATGGTCTCTTGCCAATCCTGTGCTAATTAAGCCTGTTTATGTTCTGCTTGAATGGATGACAGCATGTCTTCCTGGGAATCCAGCAAACCTAGGAAGCAACTGCAGGTACCTGAATTTTGTTTTGGCCTCGCTGTGCTACTCTTGCTGCTTGGGGTAAAAGCCTGGTAACATTGATATAAACTTCACCTGGAGGATGAGCACTCCTGTGCCCCTGTTGAAATTTGGCAGAAGTAGGGTGCAGTTTTCAAGGTGGGAATGCACCACTGTCATTTCAGTAAGGTTCCTTGACAACCCAAACCGGGCCTTGGAGATTCAAAAGTATTTGACAGAACGTTTCTGCCCCTTTGGGGAATCTTCTGCTATAACCATCAGAATGCAGTGAGGCACCCTGGGAAAGTCGATGGGGAAGCTCTTGACAGCCTTCCTTCCTGTGATTCCTAGTCCAAATGTGTTCCCTCAGGAGGTTGGGACTCTGTAAATAGACATCTGATTTACAGCTTCAAAGCACATCTCTTTATCCATCTTCTTATTTCTTCTTCAGAACAGTACAAAGTGGAAAGAAAGGAAGCCTAATTTTGTGCTACTGCCATATATATACAAATCCTTCAGTTGGTTTTTCAGAGTTCCAAAAGCTGATCCACTACTTGAATAGCTCGGCAAAGGTCAGTGTGAAGGTGGAGATTTTGAGAGGAGGCTTCCAGAATTTTTTTTGCCAAGGCTTCCAAAATCTAAGACACATTTCTCTGTTTGAACCTCATGTGAGCCAGATCACATGACTAGCCATTTCATTAACCCTTAATCACTAATCGGAAACCAGTTAGTTTTTTTTCTGTTTTTCAAATGAGGGTTCAAATTAAACAGGAAAAAAGGTCTTTGGGTTGAAAAATCATTCCTTCTCCCTTCCCCACAGAGCCCAAATGCTGCAAAACCTGTGGATTTTCAGACAAATGGCCAGGCCTTTATCCAGGAGAGGTTAATGTGGAACATATGCATGCCAAATTATGTTATACAGTCTGGCAAAATCCTGGGTGTATGTTACAAGCCTGGCCTACACTTCAACACCAGTGTTAACTTTGGCTTAGCAGGTTTTGGTGCTGATCTCACGTCTTTTTCAATAAGACAGTCTGCAATGACATAACAGAGGATAAAACAGAATCTTAAACTTGAAAGTCAAAGATTTCTCTATGCTGCAAAATCGAACCCTCAGAAGTCCAGCTACTGGCCCATGAGACAATTTCACTCAACTGCCCCCAGCCAAAATCTTCCCAACATTTCTGACGTGCGGCCTAACTCCCAAACTAAGTTGCTCCTGTAAGTGATTTTCAATGAGGAAAGCAAAAGGAGGATAGGCGTAGGAGACATTATTGTCCTCAAAGTCCACCACCTGCAGAGGCTTCTCCAGTTCACAGAGAAGGTGAGAACTTGGCATCACAAAGCTGCTGAAAGTAGAGCTCTGAGCAGCCTCAGGAGTGGCCAAACCTGCAGTGGCACTCACCAGTCTGGGTTAGTGCAGCTCCAGGCACTGGGTAGGCTCCCACCCATGGGCAGTAATGCACAGCTGATGGGGTACCTGAGCAGCTTTCAGCACGTCCCACTCCTCTCTGCAACCTTTATGTCCCAGGGAAAACCTGGCTTTCCAGTCTTGCCAAGTTTTTCCCAAGCCTCCTCTGCAAACTGAGATCTACTGGAAGATGAGCAAGTTGCAGTGCAGTTGGTGGGTATATCCCTGCACAGTCATACCACCCTTACCACTATGGTACCTCAGCTGCAGGCCTAATCCTTTTAAAATTTTTGCTCGTAAATCCAGATCTTAGGATGCACATATTAAAAAGCAAGCAAACAAAACCAAACAAACAAAACCCCCAAGCCTGCTGGAAGGAAACAAAATAAATCCGAAGTCTTCTGAATGTCAGAATAGCCTGTGATTTCAGAGTTTAATGATCCCATTTTAAGGTGATACAAAATCTTCTTCAAAAAACATACCCAAACAATTCCCCAGAGTTTAACATACAGGTTCAAATTAACAGCTAGTTAATACTTGTCCCAGGTTAGCAAAGACAGAAATGAATTTGTGGATACATGGTAAACAAGCTTTCAAAAACATTTAAAAAGCAGAGGTGAGCCTGCTCCAAGTGCCAGGAGACATGCCAAGTATGGTGTGGTCTCCCAGGTTTTACTGGTGTAATAGTCCATAGAGTCAATACAATTACTTTAAACTAGTGAGAGTACTTATTGCAACTCATGGTTTTTGTGAAAAAGCATCCCAGGATGAAGATGATTGTTAGCATCCATCTTGTGCCCACCCAACAATAATTCCAGCCTCTGTTATTGCAAAACCAGAAGCCTGGGAGCTGAAACAGAATAAAGACGAGAGATTAAATGTGCATTAAAGGCCCTTCAAGTCCATTTTATTTCTGTGACTCGCAGATGTATGATTACTGCTTGGTTTCTCTGCCCAGGAGGCAGACACTTTATGTATGACTACTTTGTATATGGAAAATTCAGAATGGTATCTTATAGCCCTGGATTTAAATTCAGTAAAAATATCCCTGTAATATACACTAGCCGGTAACAAACACAAAGCCAGATTCTTTCCATGGGCTCTGAGAAATGAAGAGTGTAATACCCATTACATTATTTATTAGGATGGCATTATATCATTTTTTGTTCCTCCCGTATAAATATTATAACTGAGAGTTTTTAAAAGCTGCCTTATAACACATTTTTTTTGCAAAGGAAAAGCAACTCCTGTCTTGGGAATTAAAAAGTAAACAAAAAATTTTATAGACAAAACCCAGACACTGCAGCATGAAGCCATGCCCTGGATAAATGGAGCCTCCATCATCAAAAATGGCAATCCCTATTGCATTACAAAAAAAAAAAAAAAAAAAAAAAAAAAAAAAAAAAAAAAAAGAAAGAAAAAAAAAAAGAAAAACAAACAAACCAAAACGAAGCAAAATTAACTACAGATGAATGCTGCACCCATTTTCCAAGCAGCTGAAGGTCAGAAGTCCAGCCCAGCAGCAGCACTTAACTCTAATGGATACTATTTGTCTCACGCAAGGGTGGTGTCATTCCACTGAAGAATGAAACCCATTCTGGGAAAGTCAGCCCATGCAGTGGAGTCTGCCTAAACCACTTCCATTTAAATGCACATTTTACACAGGCACGAGTCTGCTCAGCTGGCTGCCCTTAACTGCAGTATCCGTGATGTGCAGAGCTGGCATCCAGGATTGCCCCTAGAAGGCAGCTCAAGCAGTGGGATCATCTTTGAGGCAGCTAAAATCATTCCTCAACCCAATAGGAATAGTTTCCTTTCAGGTTTATCCTCTTAGAGTGGCTCCTAAACTACCCATGCCCCATGTAAACTCGAACACTGACCCTCTTCTCTCCAGCAGCCCAAAGTACACGTATTATACTCCAAACTTTCAGTATTTCTCTGCCTCTCCCTTTTTGAACATCACGAAGCCACAAGGGGTCAGCTAGCAGTGTCTGAAGTAAAGTGTGCTCCTAAGTGTTTGTAGCTGTATGTTTATACCTCCCACTACTACTCTTAAAAAGATGCCTATTCAGGCATGCAAAAAGAAAAAAAAAAAAAATCCAGATTACTTTTCATTGTGATCTAACAGATTGCATGAGGGAACTTACGATCCTGGGAACTAGACACACGGAGGTGCTTTAGTTGTAAGTACACTGAACAGCCATATCAGGGCAAGTAAAAATTTCTGTCTGGCTTCCAGCTGTGCTTTGGGATGACACCCTAAAAAACGGCCTTTTCAGCCAAGTTTTCATGTAAGAGAGAATTTTTTGTCTCAAGATCTTTTTTAATCTATGTAATTTTTACCTCAGTAAATTGTTTTTGCCGTGCTCTAGGATTACATTCTCACTCATAGAAAAAATATCCAAACACCTGTGTCCTAACTTTTCCTTACTTTCTTGCAATTTCACCTCAAGAAAGTGAACATGCCCACCACTATCATCACTTAGGAAAACCCAAATGTATTTTAGGCAAACGTTTACTAATATTTTGTTCACAGTTTTTCAATAAGAAGTTTTCCAACTAATTCTATCCTTCATTCACATCCTTGTACACAGCTACAAAGAAAACCACAACTGAAACAAGTAGTAACTTCTTACCTGGGTCCCTCAACTTAAGAAGGATGTGGATGTGCTGGAGTGAGCCCAGAGGAGGATCACAAAGATAATCCAAGGGCTGGAGCATTGCTTCTGCGAAGACAGGCTGAGTGAGTGGGGGTCATTCAGCCTGGAGAAGAAAAGGGTCCACAGAGACTTTATAAAGAGAGCCTAGGAGAATGCTGGAGAGGGACTTCTTACAAGGGCATGTGGTGATTGGGGTAATGCCTTTAAATGGAAAGAAGGTAGGTTCAGATTACATATTAGGAAGAAATTCTTTCCTGTGAGGATGGTGAGACACAGGAACAGGGTGCCCAGAGAAGCTGTGGATGCCCCATCCCTGGGACTGTTCAAGGCCAGGTTGGATGGGGCATTGAGCAACCTGGTCTAGTGGCAGGTGTCCCTGCCCATGGCAGGGGCTTGGAACTGGATGATCCTTAAGGTCTCTTCCAACCCAAACCTTTCCGTGATTCTATGACATTTCATTGTAAGGGAGGAAGAAAGAGAGGTCTCTTCTCCTCTCTTGTATCTGCAAGCAAGCATTAACTTAGAGACCCAGTAGTAAATACAGGAACATGAGCCACCTGAGCACATCCCTGAGAAGGAATCGTGGTCTTAGATGTTAAAATATCAGTTCTGAAGGAAATAAGATGAAGTTCTGGTAGCATCGTGTCCTAGCAACAGGGTTTTGCACAGCAAATGCAATGCAGTGGATGGGAGCATTTGCAAATGAGGTCTTAGGTCCAATAGTTTCATTACTGCAAGATATAAAATGATTTCAAAATAGCTTAGGTTCAACTGTTCACTAATAAGTTGGAGTAGTTATATATTCACACGACTTTCAGAATTGCAGTATCCAGCCATTCTTAATTACCTAGAGTTCACTGCTTTTCTAATTTATGTTATCATAGATAGTCTTTCTGCAAATTTTTGGTTATAACTTGCACATTTATTTTTGACTGGAGTGAAACTGTGAAGTGTCTGAGTACTCAGAAATCCATACATTTCTAAAGCTGCTGGAGTTTGCTGCATTACTGTAATTCCTGGATGTCACAGAGCATGTATATTATTTTAATTTATAGCTCAGCTCCTTCTTCAGAAAAAAAAGTCCATTTCTTATTGTGTTTTGAAAGCCAGACAAAAAAGAAAAGAAGTTAAGCTAGAATCCTCTAAGCCAGAGAACCAAGAAACCACAGAAATAAGAAGTTTGTTGCACCACTGCACACTATTCATCTTTGAAAATTGTAGGACAATGGAGAAAGAAAAGTTCATTGGATAAAAAGAATAACGTATAGAAAACCCAACAAAAATATATCAAAGTTAGGTGAATGAATAAAAAATTTAAGGTGAGAAAAAAATAAAGATACTCATCTGTATACTATGAGACAAAGCTTGAAGCATGCAATCTTCTTGGGTCAGCAGCAAAGAAAGATGCTGAGGCCTCAGGCACCCCAGGCCAGCAGCTGCCTGACCTTTCACCAGTTGCTCCCTGCAGGCAGTGTGCAGCCAAGGGAATCCACCCAGTGAGGGACTAACCGGCACTCAGGTCAGAGCACTTTGTGCCACAGGACCACACATGCCTCTCCAGGAAAATACCTCAGATACACATTGCTGCCTGCATTCCATTTACAGAATAAAATACTCCATGCAGATAAAACCTTTCTCAAGGTCAACAGGAGATATAGATACGTAGATACAGATAGACATATATATATATAATGCACAGACCCCAGCACTTATGTATAGCTATACACGTATGTGTTGAAAAAGAATTTTCATGTTTATCTTTTTCTTTTAGGTGGATTGTTTTGGGGGGTTTTTTTTG
This sequence comes from Daphoenositta chrysoptera, assembly GCA_013397915.1. Lineage (NCBI taxonomy): Eukaryota > Metazoa > Chordata > Aves > Passeriformes > Daphoenositta > Daphoenositta chrysoptera. Next base: position 449,032 of record VZRO01005378.1, read on the forward strand.
GTACAATTTTAGGTGTCAGAGTAACAAAACTACATTTATCACAGCAGAAAAGGCAAGTGTGCAGATTTTTTTGGAGTTGTTTCACAGCTGTAAAATGTCCTCAGTTCCTAAAAAATAGCTAGTAATATCCTATAGTTGTTGAAAATTTATTAACTATTTAAGTTAGTTAATTAACTGAATGAATCAACGACTATGTAGAGTATGTCGTAAGAAAAATTCTGAAAAAAACTCTGACTTTGAGATTAAACCATTTTTGCTTAGTCATGTAGATTTAATGTGGTGCAGACCTGAAAAAATATTACATCTAATTATACTTGCAGTGCCACAGAAGCAGTGGGGAACTTGCGAATATGACTGATAAGTCAGCTAGATAGTAGGCTAATAGATATACACAGTTCATCAAAGGTCTAACAAGGGCTACACAATATAGGTCTGCTACTGTAAGAGGAAAATAATCAGAGACAGCATTTAAAGTTGCGTCGTCTCTAAAGAATGCCTAACGCTGCCAGCTGCAGGAGCCTGAGTTCATGCTCAGTGGATAAGTTAATTAACCAATTTAATATATCGTGATGGGCGCATTAGGGAAGATAATCATTGAGAGGAGGCTGAGGAGAAAGTGTCAGAGGGCCCGGCACAGTGCTTATAAAGAAGAGCTGCAGTGCTAGATTTGGGGTGCCTGGTGCAGCCCCAGGGGGGCTGCTCGGTCCTGGGCACACAGCCTGGCATCTCTGAGCTAACGCATTACCTGGGCTGGAAGTGCCCTGCTGGGCCCTGAGCCTGAGCAAGGCAGTTTCTGATCCCAGAAACGACGAGAACAGACTGGGAATAGGCAGCAGCAGTGAGTGGTTGTCACTGCAGGAAGGAGATGCCTCAACCAGGGGAGGCCATGGAAGCCTGCAGATACAGAGCAACCAGAAGTGTCCCGTGAAACACAGTGCACAGACACTGCCAGGCATAGTAAACAACCTGTGTGTGTAACAACTGTGCAGAAAATCCTCAAAAAACTCCTACCTCCTGTATGTCTTCCATAATTTTAGCTGTTGGAGAAAGATGCCATCAGAAGCCAAAATATTGTACAAGGAAAACAAAATGTACAAAAACTAGATATGAGGTGGCAGAACAGCAGGCATAAACTCTCTTCCAGAAATCCATGGTTTCTCAGCCCCAACAACCATCATCTGATCCATTTCAAACCAGATGGAAACTGAGATGCTGACCTGGCTGTAGAACGAAATTTCCTGACCTAGAAAGAAATTAGAAGAGGTGACTGACTTGCGTTCACTTGGAAGCAACAGACTGAATGCCAACTGAAAGAAGACAATAAGTAATGCTGTGAATATTACTTTCAATACAGAAAATAATAAAGAAGTAGACAATAAAACATTCACACATCTAATTTCTGAAGAAAGGAGAGTAAGAGGCTGCCAAAGGAGGGTGGCAAAGGTTAGAATGTTTTGAGGAGTAAGAAATTAGCACATCTATAAACCTGACCTACTGCAAAAACCAGGTATTGCAGATGTCATTTTTTTTGGAACTACAGTCAATCTTAAGCAGCATGTGTAAAGAAACTGCAGACATAAATATTCACACAGCCACGGTGCCTGAATTTCTTTCTTATCAGGGAGTAACCCTGCCTTGAACTGCACACATTTAGCAGAGGCATATAACAGCTGAACAGCACTGCAGATCAATCACGGATACAGACATATCTTTCTTCCATGGTTCTGCAGTTTTAGAAAAAAATTAGTCTCCTGCAGTTGCTTAATGATAAGGCTTCCTAAACTATTAAATCTCTGAGACAGAGTAAGCTGTAGGCTTAAACACGCTCCAGAAAAATAATTAACAGGTTTTTAAAGATTATTTTGATTTCTTTCCCAGCTTTTGCAGCAGATTTTCTGAAGATTTCTAGATTTCTGGTCAAAAGGATAAAATCCTTTGCCAGCTGGAAGCAATATTTAATCTTAAAATATTCAATAATATTAAGCTTACTTTAGAAAAGCAGATATTCTTTCCAAAAAGCAGACAGCAATCTCTAATTTCATTCATGCAAGAACTCCAAATGGATTATAAAAGGAAACTGAGTACCTTCTAGAAGAAGCCAGGCATGTTCTCTCCTGGAATAGATCAAATCTGTTTTTATTAAAATCAGTGGAATGTGCAATTTGTTTCTCACTTTTGAGTAAGTTTTAACATCCTGCCAATGGAGTGGAGCAACAGACCGAAGAGTCATGTAAAAAAATGACTACTAGTGATGGTGGGAGAACTAAAGCAATATCAAAATCTTGACATGCAAGAGATATCTAATATTCAAAAATTATTTCTTCAATGCTACAGCAGAAACCATGTAAGTACTACTAACACAGACACAGAGAATAAATACTGCAAGATCATGGTCACACTCCACATCTTCTATGTTAAATCTTCACCACTAAGCAGCTTGAACCCCTTCATGGTATCAGTTTTTATCAGATACTGATATTCCCCTGAAACAGACAAGACAAAGAAAGGATGTGGGAGCTTTTCCATGCCATTTTTCTCCATCTAAAATTCTCATTAAAAACCAGGAGCTGTGTAAGGAAAGCTAGGTCACTGTGTCACGGCTACCATCTCACAAGGAAAAGGCTCTCCAAAATGCAAGCATGAAATGAAGCAAGCCCCTTCCAAACTGCTGGTCTGTCCATACCTGCAATTTGATTTGTGCAAAGCAAGTCTGTCAGAGGCCAGCAGGGGTACAACAGCTAATAAAAGTAATGATGAGGTACAAAACTTAGGCTGTGTCCAAATCCAATAGTACTATTTGCAGAGAGCTCAGATCTCTCCCTGCACTGTTCAGCCCTCCCACGAATGAACACAAAGCCTCTGCTCCAAGCACAGCAGAAGTCTGGTCCTTCCTCACAAAGGTTCTCTCAGCTTTTGTTCTCCTTATCAAAAAGTTGGAACAAAATTGAGGAATATTTATTTCATTCTTCTACTGCATATTACAAAAAACAGGAGTTTCTCTCTGTGAGCCTACTCGGTGACACTTTTCTACCCCTCCACAGAGTTTCTGAAACAAAAGCCAGTTATTATAACCCAGCCTGTCTCATCAACAGCAAAATAACGTCACAAGACTGGTTTGGTTTTTTTTTGTTTTTTTTTTTTAATACATGAATACAAAAGCCTTCCAACCACTGGGATGCAGTTGCTACTCTAATACCCTTATTTAACAGTACACAAAAAGGATGGATGGAAATTAGTTAATAAAATCAAAACTATCCTAAAATAGAAGCAGAAGGAATTGAAGCAGAAGGAATGCTTTCACCTGCTGTCAAACAGGGCCCATATGAACATGTTGTATAACCACATCACCAGGTAGTGGTTAAATTCCCTTCCATTCCCTTCCCTCCAGCTTAGCTCAAACAGTACACATGAATCTTCATGCATCTATATGGCTAAAATATCAAGCTTAAAATCAATATAAACCTAGCAATTATATTATCCTGAGGTTTATGAATCAAGAACTAAAAAAGTAAATGTAATCTTAGAGGATTTAAGATCCACATTCCTTATGGAAAGAAAGCTGATTTTACTTCTTTGCATGAATGTTATTCAAATCATTGAAAACAAATTACAACAACAACAAAAATAATCAATAAAAATAAGGAAACGTTGCCATAGTTCAATTATTTATAACTTTAACTTAAATTAAGAATCAAACAAAGTTACTGCCAAATTTAAAATCAAATCAAGGGTCTTAACCTCAGCAAAGAATCAAAAGTCAATTATAGAAAGTATTAAATCAACAACATTTCTTCAAGAAATAATGTTTGCAAATTCTAGAAAGTAACAATCAATTTACTGAATCTCCAGCTGAAGCCAGAGTAATTTAAAGTGCATTGACACAGCAGTAAGGCAGAGTTATCTAATCTGCAATCTCAGGCTACTTGAGCTTCCTTCTGGGAAAGCAGCTTTTTGGTAAGTGCAGGTTTACACTGTGTGTTTCTAAGGCTAATAGAAGTTCCAATATAGAGCCTAAAAGTTAAAGTATCTGAGGCCATGCTTTCAGAATTATTTCCATCTGCAAAACTTTTGGTTTTTATTATTTTACCAATATGTGCTTTACAGGAGCTCACAAAGCTCTCAAATGCACTGATGGCCTAAAGTTAAAGCTGGGATATCTCTCATCCTAATAAAATACAAGCACTAAAAATTAACTTAAGCTAAAATTATGCTTAAGACTATCAGGGATTCATAAATGCATCGGTTCAGAGTTTCCTGGCCTCTCATGTAAGCACTGGGGCAGAATCAGGGAGCAAAGCATCCGTGGTGGTGGCACAGAGCTGGAAGGCCCCAAGATTGGTCACAAGCTGTGGTTTCCTGTGGTTTTTGCTGCTTCTTTTCAAGATTGCCCACATGAGGATTTTAGGAAGAGTTGTTTGGGATTTTTGCCATAAACTTCCCTTTCTTCTTGAATTTTGTTTGTTGAGACTCACAAAGCTTCCCATAAAGGTCTTTAGGCAAAGTCAGCACACAGGCATGCACCATAATTAAGTCCTGTTCATCGTATCAATTATGGAAAGAAATTTATCTGAGCCTTTTTTAATGTAATTCAAAATTACAAAGCCTGAAAGCTTAGAGCTTTTAAAATTTTCTAAATTGCCTTTGCATGTAATTCAGGATTGGCATAATTACATGAATAAATATTTTAAAGTTACATTCTCCCACTAATATATGGAAAGCATTTTTTTTTTTTTTAAAGACATCTTTATCAATAACCAATGAAAAAGTGTCTAGCCCATGAAAAAACAGTAAAAGTAAACATGAAAACTTGTGACAGCTTAGCAGGAACATTCCCATTTTAGAACACAAGTTTTCATTTCAAATAGAACTGTAGGTCAAAAAAAAAAGCTACAGTCTGATGTTTCAGTTTGGCAGTTCTGTTCAAAATATTGCAAACTAAACCTCAGTAAGAAAATGAACTCTTTTCTTTAGATTCTTTCCATTTCTCTAAGGAGTATCAGGGGAATACTGCATTTGCTGTTGAATGACACAGGAAAGCACTGCCTGTTGGCAGACAGTTGTCTCAGAACAAAAACAAGTCAGTGATTTTAGGCAAACTGCAGATATGAATTTATGGACATGAGGATAACAGCAACAATATACCACAATGAAAGTGAGTTACATGCTCAGGTTTATTGTTCCTCATCTTGTCAGAGTAATTTAAAAGTAAATCAATAATGATAAGTGATCCCCAGCTGGCAATTAACAATGCATCGTATATGTCTTTTAGGCACTGTAATAAAGATGATTCAGGGAACGGGTTTTGAGAGCAAGTGAGGAGTAGCTCAGGTATCATTTACAGATTGATATCCACTTGGGAAGGGATTTCTGAAATAATACAACTACACTGGAAACATGGAAAACTGCAGGCAAGGGAAATGTTCACTACCTAAAAGGCTGAGAAATCTTTGTGGAAGGAATTGTCACAGAAACCTCTTCCTTTCAAATGAAGAAAGTGCTGTCACTTGTTAATGGCTCAAGGAGATCATATTTGTAAATGCAGAGCAGAAAGAAATGTATGCAGGTTTATGGTTTTCCAGGCAAGGTCAGGCTGTTTTAGAGCCTGATCCTGTTTGTCCTCCCGAGCCCCACTGTTGCCAGGGAAGTCAGATGGGGAACATGTCACAGAGGGACAACCTCTGGTCTTGGGGCTAAGGAGAAGCAAGAAGCTCCAAGACACAGCAATGTGGGACAAGCTGAAGGCACTGACCCAGCAGCCCTCAGACCCAGCAAAGCAAAAGAGCTGGACTGTGACTTAGCCCCATCACCCATAACTAATATCTGCAAGGCACATTGGGGCTTGGCCAGGCCTTTAAGCTTGACCACCATGAGCAGTGCAAATACAGCCAATTTTCTTCAGGGCTTTGGATTCCCTTCAGAGCTCACTTAGTTATTTCCTGGCATTTGGTATTCAAGCCATTTATTTCATGTGAAAAATAACAGTTTATCTATCTTTTAAGTTAATCTTGTAATTGATCTAGCCTTCTTATAAGTAACAGTTCACCAATAAGAAGATTTTTAATCTAGGTTCAGCTCCAGCCCAGCTTCACCCCATTTTTCTCTTCCACCTGAGCAGGATTCTTCCCACTCTCACAGACCCTCCACAGGCACTCCAGGCACCAAAGCATGGACCTTGAGAAGAGGTCCTCTCCTTCCTCCTAGTCCTCACTTCTCCCTGTTGCAGGAGGGGAAAGAAAGAAAGAAAAAAACCCAAACAACAAAAATCCCCACAACTAAGTTTAACTGTGCCAAAAACAGAGGACAAAAATAAACTTTGCATTTCTGGTCTTTATCTATGGCTTCAGTTGCTCCAGGGTACCATGACCAAACTAATGTTGGGCAGGGGCAGAACTTTAGCATGAAGAAGTCCATAAAATTTAGCTGCAAATTATTTAAGGGGAAGCTGTCGGGTGTGGGTGCGGGGTGGGTCTTAGTACAGATTGAACAAATGTTACAGAATCCTTCAGAAGCTGGTACAGGAAGAAAAAAACCTAGGTTTATACTCAAATGCAACAAGACATCCTTGTTTCATCCATAAAATGACTAAATCTGAATCTGAGTTAGAGAAGAAATAATACTATATGTTTATATTTACCACAATTGAATGAAGCCTTTAATATTACCCATTCCAAGGCTGCAATGAACACTGCTGAGGGCCTTTGAGAAAATCATATTATGCCATGGAGAACAGCACAATGATCATATCCTCCAGTTAATAGAATACAATCACTGCCTGTGCATAATACCATAAATTAACTTTTATGTTTATGTATCCAACAGGCTTATTCTTAACAACCTGACATTTCCAATCCTGTTGATGTAAACTAGTATGCCAGTCTCTCCTGCATGTGGTCAGCTAACAGAGTGTTTTTCCTGCATCATTCTAACATTATAGCATTTTAGATTTACAGAAAGGGAGGGACAGAGGGTAGAAGAAAAGGGCAGTGACTCCACTCAAAACGAATCTCAGCTAACATTCTCCCAGCACTACTAAACTGAATTAAATTGGTTTGCCTAAAACAAGCAGACAACGGTGACATTTTAGGCCAGGGAATTAGATTTCAAAGTAGCCATGAGAGCATTTATTAAATTCATGAAATGTTAATCTCCTAATAGTAATATATAACCTAATTTCATTTGTATGAATTAGCCATGAATCACAATGGTAATGGAACCACTAAATCAGACAGAGGCTGTGTTCTGTAGTGCTGGCTAATTTCTGTATTATTTTTCTTGCTCTGAAAAAGTAGCTTAAACATGCAAATGAGAAAAGAGTCAACTACTTGAAAATCTTCCCCATGCACTGCTGGTAAAGGACAAAATGACTCAAATAAGTCTTGTTTTAGGTTCCATAGCCATACAATAGTAACCAATGCTGGTAATTTTAGAACAGAACTTCAAGGAAGCAGTAGAAACCAGAGCTGGGAATTGGACTTAGATGATCCTTGTGAGTCCCTTCCAGCTCAGGAGATTCTATGGTTCTGTGATTCTGTGACCAAACCTCAGACACTGAAAGACTTCTTTTTAAACAGAAATTTCACCAATCTGAAAGGAAAGTAATCTTAAGTACTTCAAGGCTGTTATGAATGTTTACTTGAGAAGTACTTCATTAAGCAAACTCATGTTGCCACTTTGTGATGCCTTCATAGAAAAGGTAACAAGATGTTGTAGAAAGTAAACACGTTACACACAAGTCTAATAAAAGTCAATTTTGTAAAATGTACCCTAAAAAAGACATAGTACAGTAAGAGAATAAGATCTTGACTGTTCTGCCAAAATTAATGGGCACTGTGTAGTTAAAGCCCTGTGGATCCCTTTGTAAATATGGCTATTTCATTGTTTTACAGCAGCCTGCAAGAACAAGACTTAGTCACCAAGGCTTCAAGCTAAGTGAAACCAGCACAGAAATTCTGTTGCTTAACACAATGGGCTGACAAAGTCACCAGTAACAGGCACACCAAATCGTCCTCCCTCAGGACAGGAAGAAAAACTCTGTCGCTAGTTCACACATAACCCAGGTGGAGAGGTTGAACCTGGGAGCATCCCTTGAGCTGAGGTGACCACACAGCTCCTGTGGTAGGGGAATATTGAGCAATGGTGGCCTCAACAGGCTCATTGCCAAAAGGGGTTTTGTGAGCATGGCCAGAATGAAGAGTGTGAGGGAGTGAAAGTGCCATTTTCCAAGCCAGATACCAGCCCTCCTTGCAGGCTATTTATGAAATTATATATAAAGTTATACATGTTAAGTAAAGAAAGACAGCTCATTCACCTAAGTAAAGATCAGTAATTGCTGTTTTCTGGCAGGATAGATGACATGTCATGATTCCAAGTCCACTGTTGTCTGTACATTCTATTAACACCCTCCTAATTTTAACCTTATAAAAATAGATAATTGTCTTGCAGCATACACAGTGACATCAGTCTTCAATCAATAGATGAAAAGTGATAAGTTTATATACAATTCATTAGTTCATACAAGTACAATTCATTAAGATCTTATACCAATCCAAGTTCAACTAGCAAACATGTGTACAATGTCCAATGAAGTAGAAGTGCATGATGACAGGAGCAACCTTTTCCTGTCAGGAACTGTACAGAGTCCTAGTCCATCTAATAATTAATTGTTTCCTTCATACCACTTCCCATGTGCTTCTAAAGGAAATACTATAAATTTAATACTAGTTGCCTTGGTCAGTTCTTGAACTTTAAGATGTTGATATTTCTTTATCTTTTCTGTTGCTCTGTCTTCAAAATATGTTGATTTACTCTCATATCTAACTGTGATATCTACTACAAAGGCCTGATTTTCCTAAACAAATATCATATCTGGGTTACATAGTTCATTTTATTCATTTTTTAACACTTTTTCCTGGAATACTACCTTTTTTTCTTTATTTTAGCTTCATTCACCAAGATGTCACATAGTTGGTTATTTCTCTTAATCTTAGCATCTTGCACCACAGGGCAGTATGCAATAATATGTGCACAGCTTTCATTCTCCACCTGGCAGTGTCTGCATGATTTCATTTGAGTCTGTTGCCTATCCTTAATCAGAAACTCTCTGGCTGGGTAGGAGCTAGCTCTCAGCTGTTCCTCTGTCATGAGCTTTCTGTGGGGAATTCCTCTAATGTTCAATCCAGCTGTTACTGATATTATCCTTCTTGAAGCTGACAATTTCACAGCCTTGGGATACAAGCTAGGTCCAAATTAAGAATTCTTGGTTTTGCCAGTTACAGGGTTTCAGAAAAATCACCTTTGCAGTAGGTATGTCCCATTCCAAGTTTGGTTCCTCACCACATAATTCATCTGACATAACCATGACTCCTTTTGGGTTTCAAATGGATGGAATTTGAAAATATCTGAAAGACAAAATCTGTATCACCTCCTGCTGCAATTCTCAATCTTTCAAGCTCTTTCTTAATGCCATGCTGCTCAACAACTGCTCTTAATGTCTCATCCAAAGACAGCATAGTTCTGTGTTATCTTCAAGCTGGCCACCCTAGGGATCAGTCCTGAGAATGGTCTGGCAATACCTAAACCCCCACGTCTCAGGCTGTGCTATGACTTGGCGTGAACTTTCCAATAGATGTAACTTTTCCTTGACAACAGCTCAAATTGCAAGTCCACGGTTTCCAGGAATATGGTTTATTATTTACCTGGCAGACCGAACTGATGTAATCACAGAATTCTATATCGTTTAAGGATGTCAACTTTATAAAACCTCTCAAATGGAGCCTTTCCAATCTGTTGCAATCTTATCTTTTCCAGTAGTTCTGGGTTTGATATTCCACTCTATGGGTCAATATATAGTCCAGGTACTTTTCAGGGCTACCAGGTTCAATCACATTGAGGGGGTGCTGTTAACTGCCCATGAAGGACAGTAACTGATCATATGAGTATTTAGCAGCCTTGATGTAAATTCTGTCTCCTTTTATGTCTTGAGACCAGTTAGGTCACAGAAGACCTCTACAATTTCAGTATTTTTTCTGCATTCCTACATAGAATCCACTCAATAGAACCAAGTTGTGTGCAAAGATCACAGTTGGTTATTTTTCAAGCAATAGCAAAACCCACATCCTAACTCATCCAAGTTATAGTTACAGGATCCATAGATAAGTTAAACAAAATTGGAGACACCTGATCACCTTGTTATGTACCAATCCAAATCCCAACAGCATCCAGCTGTTCATTCTTCAGGTCAATGTAAAACTGATGTTATCATACAGCTTCATGCAATGTTATGATTGTCACACCCCTCTGTTCAAGAGCTGTAATGATGCAAGAATGGCTTTTGGTTTCAAAGGGTTTTGCTAAGTCAACAAAAAACTACTCCCAGGGGCCAACTTTCCTTCATGTTCCAAACTAACATTTGTAATAGTTTCAACTTCTCCACAGGCCATGATGATCTCATAAATCCCCTTGGCCTTGGATAACTGGAGAGTACAAGAACCTACGCAGAAGATTCAGTGATCAGCTTTGCATTTATAAAACAGGACTTTTTACTTTATTAATACACTGATGCTCAAACTTCCTTCAGGAGTTTGGACATTTGGCATATTGTCAAATCAGATATTACATCTACCCTACAATAATTTTTTTCCACTCATATCCAGTAGAGCATTCAGAAATATCTTTGGCTTTAAGCACAGGTGTAAAGTGCAATTGCTAAATCAGGAGTCCTGGCTTTACATGAATTTCCACATGAGCCTTCTGCAAATGTTAGTAAGCACAGGCTATTTTTGAAAGGCATATTAAGGAAGTTACAGTTAAGGACAAAGAAGAAAGCTTTTCATTATTGTTTTTACCTAATATATCCCCTTTTTTTGGAACAGAAATGCAAAATATTTGTATTTTAACAGCTTTTAAGAACAGTCTTCATTCTCAGAGCTATTGACAAAAATGTTGGTTGCTGCATCCATCTAATGCGTCTTTTAGATAACAGTTCTTAAGGCAGTGCTTCAAAAATATTGCTTGCTCTGGTGAGTTATCAGATTCAATTAGCCCCTTCAGAAAAAAAAATCAATACCCCACCTGATTTAAGAAAGTTGCTATGCAATGCTTTTATATAATGGCAGCAATCCTTTTAGCTTTGGGAATCCAGCACTGTCTCCATTGGTGCCATGCTCCAGCACTTGAATTATATGTCCCTGAGTAAATCCAAGGAGGCAGGGAGGGAGGAAGGGAGGGAAAGAGGAAGGGAAAGAGTCCAAGCTGTACCAGACAGAGCTGCTTCTGAATAGCCCTCTGAAAACCCATTGGGCATTTCTGATGGATGCAGCTGTTCTTGCCTCCCTCACTTCTAAGGGTGCATCTGTAGGCAGCAGGCTTGCACTCTCTGCCAATAATCAGGGACCATAGGTTCAGTCAGGAACCAGGTAACCTCTTGGCACATAATCTGAGCACCAAAAAATTCAGGCTGAATAATCCCGTGATTATGGGCATAAAAAAGCAGAAGGATCAACAATTATTAGACAGTAAAAGGTTTGGCCCTGGTCCTGAAGCAGGATATTAATCATTACTTGTTAACATGGTGTCCCCATACTAAACAGCATGTGTTTGACTAGTTAATTTTTGAACTACCATGATGATTTGAGAGCTAAAAGGAACATACATAAAACCTGCAATAAAATAATGGTACTGCTGCTGATTATGTGTATGAGCCATGAGTGAGAGAGGATTGATAGACACAGTTGATAGGTTTGTTATTCAAAGATGTGCTACTGGAATAAAACTTCTCTAACTTCAGTAGACAGAATGCCATAGTTCTGCAACATTGCATAAATGCTAATCATCTAAAAGGACAAACAGTAATATGAAAGCAATCCATGTACTAAAAAACAAATTATTATCTGAATTAATCTATATGAAGAAAAGGTAACTGCATTTGAGTAGGCTAATGCTGATTTGTTGGTTTTTTTTTCTTTTGCAGAAGTTATATAGCAAATACAATCTTGAAATCATTAAAATGCAAAATAATTTTAGCATTGTGTACTCCATGTCTTTGAAGGAATTTTGATATACAGAAGACATGCCCTTTACTCAAGTGTAATTATGGCAGTCATTTGCATAAAGACAGAAATACAGCCAACAGTTCTAAATAGCATTACAATTAAAACTGGAAATAAAAAATAAGGGACTGCTACAGCACAGTTTTTCCCAAACATTTTCAGGATTTTTCCTTCATTCAGAAATTCACTTGAGAACCCATACAAGATTAAACCACAATATTTAGTGGTCTTTGGGTTAAAACCCAAATTGTGATATTCAATAATACTACAGGGATAATGATGTTAAAACCAACTGATATGTGTGAAAGATTCATCATCACTAGGCTGTGTATTACAATACTTGTGCCAAGAACATACAACAGACTGGTCAGTTGAGCACAGTCCCTGAACGAAAAGCTCAACCCATCTGTTACAGTGCCAGAGCTTGGTAAAGGAGAGTGTCAGATAGAAATCAGAGGTAGTAACTTCTTAAGCCATGCAAGCTCAGTCACAAGAGCACACTGCATTGTGCTCTGAAGTCTAAAACATTTAAGCATCTAAAGTATTGTGTTGATTGATGACAAGTGTTTCAAAATCATTATTAAGAAGAGACTGATATAACACTGGCCAAAGTAACCTACAAAGAAGCAAGGTGGAGAGAGGGAAGCACATTTTACTGAAAAGAACCATGAGAAAAATTAGAGGAACAGCTGGTTTTGACTACAGTGGTGTCGGGGCAGAGCACGCCTGTAGGGAGCTTCAAGAAAAAAGGATACCACGCCATCAGAAACCTGTGGGAGTACGGGAACTCTTCAAGGAAACATGCTAGTATTGCTGCCTAGTAACAAGCAAGTGCTCATTTTCATGCTTATTTCTTTCTTAAAAAGAAAGACAATCTATATACATAATTATTTGCTTTTATTTTCTAGAGAGAGCTCACCAGAATGGAATACTGCAGAGAAGTTGTTCTTCGGTATTCCACCCACCGGTATATACATGTCAACAACAATAACCTCCCTTCAGGATATACATCTCCACCCACTCTGAGAATGGCCAGCTATGGCCCACGAGTATCAACACACACCACATTGCATCTGTTCTCATTTCAGGCTGTCATTAAACACCACGTATTTGTTAAAAAGGCAAATACCTCAGTGATAGGCATAGGTGAATAATACTGTCCATCCTGAGTGTTGGAGATACTGAAGTGTGAAAGGCAAACAGTAACATATGAATAGAGTATAAAGTAGAAGTTGACAGATTACATCACTTGTTTTAAAGTCCTAAGGCATGTCTTGGAGGGATATGGAGTATGCCAACCTTGAGTCAAAGCTAAAGTTTTATCTGTTGGGGCTTGAAATAGCAATCATTTGGTTTAGTTTCTTTCTATGGTACAATATAACTACTTTAAAACCAGGAACAAATGTAAGAAAAACCCCACTACTTATTCATGTCTAAATATATTTGACAACATATCAAGATTCTCCAGTCTTCTTTCCTTATTGTCAACTTTAAACAGCAGACCTGCCATCGATCTGCTATAGGAAACTATAGGTTGTCTTCTATTAAAATTACATGCTGCCCTTCCTTCTGTTTTCTCAAAGTTGTTTCTAAAATAACTCAAAATAGCCCTGATGCTTCCAAAATTCCTTGGAGTTATATATTTCTCACAAAGTTATTTTGTCCTTCAATAATGCCTCTAGCATAACCATTTATTTCCTAATATCATAATCCACTACCACTTCTTCAATAACTAGTCCATCTTTGCACCTGGGGATCACCAGTGTGTATAATTCCACATTTACGTATTTCTAACAATAGAGTCAGCTTTCCTCAAGTAAAATTTCTTTTTTCAAAAAGCATTAGTCTCTCTTCTGATCACAAGATCCTTGCCAGTGTGGAGGATGTTTAAATTCCTCATGTGTTTTAAATGACCTTAGTATTCTTTGCATGGAATTCTCAATTGTAGCGTTGTGTCATGATGTTAAATGTGCTCATCCAAAAAACTTCCATGCTCTCAAACCTTCCAGGACACTAACTGTATAGTGCTGTAAACGAACCAATATGGAGAAGAAATAAAATATTAAAAATACATTTAGAAATAATTTGACTGGTCTTATCCAGAGGCATAAAATCCCATTGAACTTCATTCTAATAGATCTCAATGACATCACAAATATATATTTCTATATTGCACAGGTGAGTGCTTCCAACTATCAAAAATATATTTACTTCATCAGAGTAACCTGTCCTGTCAAATTCTTAGGAACTCAGTTCAACAATAGGTTTTCATTGGATTTATTTCTGTATTCAATAATATTATAAGCACAGGAAATCTGCAATCGTGATGTTGAAACTCTAGACTTTGTTCATGTTGTAAGCACTATCTTAGATAAAAAGACCATTGGCAGAATTCTGTTTGTCCAAAATCTGGCAGTTGGAATAACACTTTGGTAATCCCAGCACTAAGTTGTTACACATAAAACATGGAAGCAAATTTAAATGTTTTGTTTCACCCATCCTGTAGGTTTAAACAGCTTCACATCAAAGACGAACAGAATCTACAAAGGTAAGGGGAAAGGCACCACTTTCTCACATCACCTTAGCCACAGTTGCACACTGAGACATGTCCTTGAAGAGCTTGAAATAAGCCAAAATCCAATCGTCCTCAAGAACTGAATTTGACACATTCCTTTTCTGTCATCTGATCACCAAATTTACTACATATCCATTTAGAGTCCTTTAGTAAAGTAATTAAACTGGTAGTGAAGGAGGAGAAGTGTCTTTCCAAACAAAGCAGCAGAAATTTTTCCTCTGTTCTTAAAGCAGGAGACAGTGTGCTTCAAGATAGCTGAACCTTAAGCAAGATACTGCCTAATTCCCCACCTTTGGTATCTCAGCTATTTCAAAGGGACTAATACCAGCCACTTGAGACTACAAATACCTTGAACAGCAGATCCTTACATTCTTTCTCTGTCTTGTATTTAAGTCACAGTCCAATATATTGCCTATATTGCCTATTTACTCAAAAATACCCAACCCCTGAACTGTACTGTAGTTTGGCAGAAGATACTTTCAAATACTATGCATTCAAATGTAGATGAAATTATATGAAACTAAAGCAGTTGAATTACTACATATCTAATGCATGCTTATCAGTTCACATAACACTAGTATGAAGTAGATCACAAAAAAGTAAAGTTACATATGGAAAAGATATTTGTCTTTTTATATAAGAAGAGAGCAATGCTTGCTTTTCCAGTTTATTTTCTGTGATAATTATCCAAGTCTTCCAGGCATGCAAGCAACTAAAAACATAAATCAGCTATGGCAACGAATCAGCTGTGATTATGATAGTTAGAAATGTGACTATATGGAACAAATTTGGGTAGTGAAAACGATCACGTTTTTTCCAAAAGCAGCATGCACTTGTGTACAAACTCTCCCCAGACCCATGAGAGAGTGTAAAATAAAGGTCTTGGTCCCTCATCTTTAAATATACAGCACTTTTCAAAAGACTACAGGTTTTGCCCTTCACTTTCTGGTCCATTGTAACTATGTTCTCTCTGACTAAATTTACCACCCCACTGTACAAAATATAAACCTCACTACATCTTCCAGAGGCAGGGACATGTTGCACTGCATCCCGGTGGAGGGAGGAGCTCTGTGTTGGTCTGGCCTCACTCAGAGCCTCTTCCATCTCCAAAGGAAGAGTTATGTGTATTATTGCAGAAAAAGAGGAATGCAGAAGTAAGCAAGCAACTCCACTAATCTATATCAAAACTTTAAGTTCAGGTAAAAGGTGCAAAACTGATTTCCTTTGATGCCTCAGTGATAGAACCCACAGGGGGTTTATACAGCCTCACAATACAAAGTTTTGCAGCCTTTGCTAGGGATTCCTTTATAATAAAAGATAACAGCAGAAAAGATCAATCAATTTCAAAACTGCTCAGCCACCACCAACAGAGGCTTTCTAGGGGTGACAAAGATAAATGTTTTCACATGTGCAGGCACATACAACAACAATTTTAAAGAATTAGGATGCTCACAGCAGATTAATTTCCAGTGGGTATTTCTAAAGAAAATAACTGACTTAGGAGACTTAAGATGAGTTCTTATGTATCACTAATAAGACTTCATCCGTTTCCTGACAGTTAAAGGTTGTAGAGGTTAATAAATCAATCTTTTTGATTTTAGAAAGAATCCTTGCCATCTCACCAAGTATTATTAAAGATAGCAATGATACTTGAACTGAAATGCAGGCATCTTTTTATCATGCAGTTCTTCAGACTTCTTTGCAATTCATGGGACCTTGAATAATGATAGCTCATAATGCTAAAGAACTCTTAACTTCAAGAAAAAATTCTAAGCATCAGAAAGTGTGGAAACATCACACAAGGTATTTAAATCAAGACCAGTGAAATCTGTAAGCCATAGTCACAAATCTTTGAGGGAGAATTTAGAATCACAAATGGAAAATTGAAACCAGAAAATAATGAATACAAGAAAAGTTATCTGGGTTATTTCAGTAACCTCTTGTTTTTTCAAACAGTCTGAAATATTCCACACTCATCTCTTGGAAGCAAGGAAATACTTTCTTTATTTCTGAATTGCAAAGCATTTAAGTCAAGTCACACTAACAGTATGTATCAAATAAACTGAACATTCTTGCCATGGAAACTTGGAAATTCTCCAAAAAAACTTTCTCTTTTGCTTAGAATGAGAAGTAGAGTAGCAAATTAAATATAATTTTTTCAGTATATGCTCTACAATCAGTCCCAAAGGTAAACCCCTGACCTCAACAAGAATTTTCACAGGAATTTTTCACTGTAACCCAATGAAACAATTTCATTTTGGGAACCAACATGCAGTCAGTGCTAAAATTCCTACTTCCATATGCTCATGAGTTCAGCTTTTATTTTTATTTTGAGTAAGAATGCTGCAGAAATGCTACCATGAAAACAATTTTTCCTTGCTGTGTGTGCACTGGAAAACTCCCTTTTTACAATATGAAAGTTTCTTAGCGAACAACAGTGCTACTTGCAGGCACTTACAAAACATTTGCTCAGTATTTCCTTTTAAAAACTTCTCTTGTCCATTGCTTGTGGCTTCCACCACTCAGGATAAAGTCCTCCACTATCTTCCTCAACATGAGCGTTTTCCAGAAACTTTGTACCAGACTTAAGAATTCTTGGAGGGAGATACTACCGCTTTTCATTAAAAAAAAAAAAAAACAAAAAAACGCTTTTCCACTTGTTTGAAGCTCAAAGTGAGTCAGATCTCCATAAGAAGCTTGTCAATATTAGAAAAGACTGCCCATGGTGAAAAGGAATATAATTTAATCCCGTATCTACTTGTATCCATTAATATAAGAAATCATTTAAGTGGTTCTAACTTCCTTTAGTTAGCCAGGATAATCCCTAGAGCTGAAGGAACTCCTTTCTAAGTGTCATGCTCCCCTTCCAGCATCTGCTCTAGAAACGCCTGTGAGAGCTCTAGAAAAAACAGAATATGAAGTCTGTAAAGTAGGTAGCTTTTGAGAAGGGAGAAATTGCAAATTCTTACAGACGAGGTAGAAGTTCTAATTGTGGCTGCAATTTTATTCTTTTGGAGCACTGAAAATACTTCACATCTAACTTTATTTGACCCTCAGAGGCTGACCAAAGTCACAACACAGTAAATCACACTAAATTAGCAAGCAGACTGCAGGCTGGGAGCTAAGTCATTCCCTTTACTTTTGTGCTTCAGGACTTCTCCATGAGAAGCCGGGAAAGTTCAGCATCGAATGTGTGCTAGTAACTTTGTTATCAGTACTAAAATTTTATGCTTATTAGAATAATACATCTTACCCTGAAATGTCTTGATTACTACAGAAAACCCAGATGAAAGTGAGAAACAAGAGGTACTATTACTCAGATTTTCAGGGGCACCAGGGACCTAAGCTGCATGAGTTAGAGATCTCTCCCACCAAACTGCAAGCATTTCTCAGGGCTACTGTCAATAAGGAGCAGTTTTGAAGATGTCTTCCCTGCCAAGCAGAAATCTTCTGAAAGGGAGTTGAAAACTAAGATATGACTCTGCATTGTCACCAGATTATCATGACTAGCTTTACCTTTCTTTGATTTTAAAAAAAAAAAGGTTACTAAGGTACATTATTAAAGTGGCAAAGTCAGATATTCAAAACCCAAGGAAATGCCAAAACTGAAGTTTGCCTTATAAAATGAGGGTTATAGTACCTCAGTATGTCTCAAGGTAGCTATAAGAATAATGTTTGTGAAACACACAGATAAAATAGTGACAAATGCTGCAGAAAAGGTCAGAGGAAATTAATACTTCTTTCTTCAGAGCTGGGTTTGAATAGGATGTTACCCAACATGGCAATAAAGACCAGCACTGCATACTGAACACTGAGGCAGTAAAGCAACATTGAGTAGCTGCCCATTAAAGGCAGGATATATCCCACCTAAATTTAGCAGTATAAAAAGTCCACTCTAATGTAGTCACGTAGAATCTGCTCTCGCTGAAGAGATACAGACTTCTCCAGCAGCAACTCATAGGATCCCAAGATAGTCTTCTGAGATGAGCAGGAAGAAAAACCATCCAGGGCTCCTTCTATTTCCCCTTTGACTCAAGACAAGAATTTGACATCAGGTTTAAGCTATGTGCCTAATTGGTAAGCAGCTAAACTGAGATTAAATTAATCTGTCCTAAATAAGAACCATATATCCCCTGTATTAAAGGATTAAAATAACAACAACAACAAAAAAATAAATAAAAACACCAACCCAGTATATAGTCTTGTACTTGCAGGTTATTTGATGATGTGTATGCAAAGAGCACTTCTAACAGATAGTTTAATTCTGAAAATCTTCCAGTTTTAAAGACCAGTTTTGCAGACCCTAGTGTGGGTCTTCTTATACAGTGTGAAAGTACATTTCCATGCTAATTAATTGGAAATATAAAAACTATATTAATCCTGTCTTTCCTACTGTTTGTGTTTCACAAGTTCTGACTTTCTCACATGTTCTCACATTTTCCTCGCATGATGAAGAGAGTCTCACTACATGCATATCTCATTTTCTTTCCACCATCTTCCATGCTACACTAAGAGGTTTCCATATTCTAGTCACCAAATTCCATCATGCCAAGAATTGCATGAGGAGAACCCAGTACCTGATAGATCCCCACCATAGGCTCTGCTGCATGGAAGTGGTAGTTATTCTTGCTTTTGCTCCAAGAATGTTCATTTGATTATTCCAAACTAGAACAGACACCATAAAATGGGATGAGATTATTTCCTCATAATAAAGCTCAAGTTCATTAAAGGCTCTGCTCTGAGAAAAGAAAAGCAGAATTACCCTTTAACTTTCCAAATGTCCATGTTTTCCTTAAGAAAGGAGATGTTAGTTTCCTACAATAAAACATGTTTCTCAGGCAAATAAGATGACTCATCCACCCTCAGATATTTCAGTTTGCCAAGGAAAATTTTTTAAAAGTCATTCCATATTGTAACAAAATCAAAGTAGATTTTGAGTCAGCAGTTTGGCCAGGAAAAACAGTACTCCAGGTAGGGTTATGCTATACAACGTCTGCTCCTAACTACAAAGAAATAATTGAGGCAAGCCTCTGGAAAAGTAGACATTTCTATCACCCTTCTGAGAAAGTATGATTGCTTTGTAATACAGTGAAATCAATCATTTTCAGGAGCATCTGAATCACCCTGACGTGGCATAAGTGGTGCTGCTCCAGGGAGCAGACTCATACGCAGCTGCTGGCATTTCACACACTACCACTGCTTTACATGGCTGCCTACTCACTCGGAGGCAAACGGGGATAGTCAGGAGAAAAAGGAGCTTGTCTGAAGCACAAACCTGACACATTGCCCAGGAAAGGAGGGGGCGTTTAACCCCCTGCCATCACCCTTCTCCTGGAGCTTGGAATGTGACTGCAAAGTTAGTCACTAGCTATCCAAAGAACAAGTAGATGCTTAAACGGCTGAGATT
Source organism: Daphoenositta chrysoptera (assembly GCA_013397915.1). Classification (NCBI taxonomy): domain Eukaryota; kingdom Metazoa; phylum Chordata; class Aves; order Passeriformes; genus Daphoenositta; species Daphoenositta chrysoptera. The sequence goes on from VZRO01005378.1 coordinate 469,061, forward strand.
ACGACACTGAGATGCTTCAGTTCCTACGTAACCAAAATTTTTTGTTTGGAGCTCCTCTAACTGGAAACTGCCAAATTTGTGAAGACAGCATCTACCTCGAGTGAAATGCATATTAAAATGCAGTCAGACCCCCACTGTCTGAAAACCTGATCCTTAATCTCTAACTCCAGTGATTCACAAGACTTTCCAATTCCTATTAGAAGTAAAACCAAATAGCACAGCTTGAAGTTGATAAAGCTGATGTGATCTACAAGTCTGATACTTCACAGCTTTCCGAAAATAGAAACAAATTGACAGAGGCAGTACATTTTCCAATCACTGCTCATGAACCAAAAATTTTCAATCACTAGTTATTTAAGTTTCACACAGACATGCACTGTATTTCTAGGATATACTCCAGAGATTAACTAACCTTTCCCTGAAAGCAAAGCTAATGCACATGCACAGCAAAATTTACCCATCAGATAGCAATCTATGGATTTAATTCTATGTTAATAAGACCACTGTCAAATACACTTCAGACCTGTCTGCTGAAGTTTCTGATGTGTGTAATAGTGCTGTTCAAGGCTAATAGTTCATCTTTGCACCCTGCATGAAAGCAGGAACACGAGGAACAGCCAGTTCCTCTTGCAACACCTTTCACAATTTAGAGACTTACTTCCGTTTAAGTCAAAATGAAAACTCTGAAAGAATTTTTTTAAGGACCTGCCTAAGGCTGCTTTCAGATTAAACCACAAAATGCATAGCAGACTTGTCTGGATTAGGATGAGGAGCTTTCGTAAGCACTCTGAAGGCAAGGGTCATAGTTTGAGGTTTTGAAGATCCAGTCAAGTTTCTGCACTGTCTGATTCAAAGCAGAAGCTTTTGCTTTTGGAGAAGCAAAAGATTAATTGAAGTTCAGAGCTGGGAGATAAACTACATCTCCAAATCTTAGTGTAGTGTCACAAGTATCACAGCTTCTAGAAAAATGAAAAATAAATATTTTTTTTTTCCTCCACCATTCAACTCCACCCAGAAAATATATCCAAAGTTGTTAGACTTTATGAAAATATCCAGCTTCTATAAAAAAGCATGTTCTTCACCCAGATCCTTCAAAAATCTCCAACTAGCTCTATAAAAAACCCCTATAAAATGTATCAGCACAAAATCAAGTGAGTTAATCAAGATGATCAAGGAAAGTAAGTGTGCCAGTGGAAAAGCAGAACTGAAATTTTCATTTTCTTTAGAGATATGCAGGAAAGCTGCTCATTTCAACTTAAAAGAAGTCAGAAGAGTGAGAAAAAACAATGAGCAAAATGACCACAAGACTTGTAGCTCCAAATTTTGAAAATTTCAGCAAGGCTGGACACATAACAGGATCCACAAGCATCCAGTCAGCTTGGGATCACGAGGAATCTTTCTGCAAGTATATTTTTTCATGTTTATTTGTGAACCAGAAGGAATATCTCAAAAGTTTTGAGCAAAGTGTGGTGAGGCATGGCTAGGCAAGAGAAGACAGAATGTGATGGAAGTCATGCAACAAGGTCAAAGCAGCATCTGTTGAGCCAGAGAGAACTAAAGTCAGTTGCAGATATAATCTGTTTATATGTTAAGAATCAGAAAGGACAAGGAGACAGATTTTCTGCAGTTCTTTGACCAATGCTTAGTCCCAAAATATACCGAAGTTGTAACCCCACAATACATTCATTTGGCTTACATAAAGCTAACCAGATATAAACAAATATTGTTTTATTCATATGGGATATGCTCTAGAGCAGACACTTAGTTTTAATCCAAAAAAAGATTCTTTTTCTTGAGAATATTATAAACTTGATCAGAATTGACTTGATCAGAAATTGGAATTTCTCTTCCATTAGGAAACTGACCCATGAACCTTTGTTTCCATCTCAGGGCAGATGTTGCAGTACTTGTAACTTTCACTGAATGTGAAGTTGTCTCCTCCCTCCCTTCAAACCTCAAGGTATCAAAACATGTTGGAGCTCAAGCCTGAAATGCTTCCATTTTATGTAAAGCCTCCAGGGAGATGGAGCTAATGATGGGTTTCTCACAGCCTGAACATTTCCACCAGACTGCTTCCTGTGACTGCTGCAGTCACCACACCCCGGGATACACAGAGCACCTGAACACGGGACAAAGCACAGCCTTATTTTGCACAGAGAGGCCAGAACACTTCAAAGAGGATGGATGTGCCTTTTCCCAGTGTACTACAGCATTCCAGGCAGACAGACTGGATTCAAATGGATTCAAAATATTTTCCCGGTGAAAAATCAATGTTTCAGCCTACCAACATTTTCCTATTGTTTATTTCAGTTTTGTAGAAACCAATGCCAGGCACTCAAATTTACAATCTTTCCCCAATATTAGAATATACTTGCTGCTTTTAATTAACCCAGTGGTTCCAGTTAGTGCATAACACACCAAGTGCAATATCACAAATCACAGTATGGAAATGCTGACATATTTGAATGCAGTGAGAACTTTACCAGGATTTTATACACAGCTTGAAAAATCAAATATAATCCATTTAAAAAATAAGAAGGGAAAAGGCACTATTGGAGATAGGGGTAACAATTCTTCTGATTCTGTGTCATTTTTATGATCCTAGCTTTTGAGCTTCTGTGGCCTTATATTGATTTTCTCTGTTCTTTCTCTCCTTTTTTCTTTTTAAGTTATGGAAAGTGAACACATTTAATATAAAACAGATTTTGCTTTATTTTTTTAGGTAAGCCTGTTAAAAGTAGAAAATACTTCATCTACTGCACACAGAAAAAGCGTAACATTAAGCATTTGACATTAAATCTCGGTAGATAAATATCGTCTCTATTTAATTATCTGTTAAAAATTGATAGAAGGGTGGCATCAGCTTTTGAAATCCCCAGCAGCAAAACTCCCACTGATATCAGTGGGTCTAGGATCTCACTCAGAATTTTACCTTTTTTTTTTTTCTTTTTGAACAAGCAGCATCTCTTTGTGCAATAATTGGCAGCTATTAGTGTCAGTTTGGCAGATACAAAGCTGCATGGGTCTGTGGGAAATTTATGCCTCCTAACATGCCGGGCTAAATTTAAACCTGTTGCATAATATGCAGATTCATTGTCATGCATGTAATGCAGCTAAGAATATCTGAAGTTCAAGGAAAGCTAATACACATGCAGACTAAAAAGGAGGGTTTAAATGCATTTTGGGCTTCACCCCGTGGAATAAAAAGCACTGATGACTCCCTTTAGTAAAGCTATACCTTCTCAAAATCACTTCAGTGAACATACATTTCATTCACTTGACCAATGTGAATGGTACAAAGCACCACCGACATTAAAAATAGGAAAACAAGAAAAGACAGACTTGCTTTTTGATTCCATTAAGCTGTCATTTCAGTCCTAGCTCTGGGGGCACCCTGCTCTAAAGCAGTCCTGAGAAACTCTGAAGTCTGCTTTTTTCTCCAAAATTACAAATTGGAAGACTTATTTCTACAATACCCTTCTGTATGCCATCTTTTTTTTTTCTGCACAGTACACATAAGAAACAGACTTCTGTTTGATCTTGAAGACTGAAAAACGTTTCTTGTAATTCACATTTTTATGTCTGGTCTGAGCCTGAATGCAAAAAAATGCAGCACAGGTAGATATTGCATGTATCTACATCTTTTCAGAAAGTTAAATAGCAGCTTAATCCAATATGAATATTCTAGAAAATTTTTATTGTCAATCATTACAAAGAACACAGGTAAAATAAGAAGGTTGGATGAAGTTCCATCTCTTTGGTCTTCATTTCTAGTGTATATTCCAAAGTGAAAACTTCTAGAAACCTTGACAGGTTAGGAAGGAGGATGGCTAAAGAACCATTGCCAGTATTTGGGCTTTTTGTTGGTTTGAGAGTTGGGGATTTTTATCACCTGTTATGACCAAACACATTCTGGAGTAATTCCCCGAGGATGACATAATTCCTAACCTACAGCCCAATTCTCAAGTGATTGTTCATGTTCCTGTTTCATCTGGAACTTGAGCCACGAAAATGCCTTTAATATTAGCAGCCCAGATGTGTTCTTAATTCACACAAAAATATTCCAGGCCCCCCATCCAAATATTATGCTTCACACAAACCAATTCCCTCAGAATACATACTTAAAAATTTAGCCTCCTGATTTTCAGGTTGAGACAAATACAGGTTTCCTTCTGCTCTGTCAGGCCAGCATATCCACAAGCCTTCTGCACATGATATTTACTCTCACTTTTTATCAGATATCCCAGCCTTACTGGAAACAGCACACTGGAAGATAACCCTAGTCTGCACTAATACAAAAGAGCCCCTAGTGACAATGTCAAATAATTTATTGGTATCAAAAGTGTGACATGGTTGGAAAAGGTAGGAGATATGATAAAATGCTTCCCATGTTCTGAACCATTCCCCATGTTTCAGTGCAGTGTGATGTTGATGCAAGACTTCTAAGCCCTCTGATCTTGAGAGGATATCAGTTTGGGATTTGTACTCTATTACTTGACTTTTTGGTACAACCCGAGTCTGCTTGGATTAAACATAACACAATCACCAAGTAAAACACTCAAGATTACTTTTTTTCAAGGAAAACCAGAACATGAAAACTTTCAAACAAAAGTTCAGTATTTTAATAGCTGAACCTCACACCCACCCACTCCCCTCCCCAAGATTAAATACAAATATTTTGAAAAACATGAAAAAGCACATGTTAAAAAATGGTGATTTTAATTTATTGTTGCTATTGTTAATTACTTCAAACCAGAGATAAGGTTGACAGGAAAATCTGAAAGAACTAAGTCCATGGCATCATAGGTAGTCCATGGCATCATTGGATCAAGATAAAAAATAACCAGAGAAGAGGAAGAATAAGAGACAATCTGAAATATTGTGAATAGTTCCAAGCAAGAACTAAGCGCTGAGGGAGAATTCACCTGTAATTACGGTGTTTGTTAAGCATTTTATGAAGGTTTCTAGGCTTTACATCTAGCATACCACTCATTATATCCTTGCCATGATTAGTGTATATTACTGAACAAGAAGTTCTGACCAAGAGCAATCTCTGCAAGCACACACCAACATGGTCTATGCATGGACAGAGCTGGATCCCAAGGAATGAACATCTGTCAGCTGTTTGGGACACAGCCTTGCAGGGGAAGGAGACAAACCAAGGTGTATCAGCCCCTTGCTTAACTAATCAACTGCTAAATACAACTACAGCCAAGCTCAAAAATAGCTCCACTAGGAAACCTGGTGAAATGGTGACTTTGTCCCATGTAGATAAGCCCTGAAAGAGACCACACAGCTGAAGTCCAGGTGTAGAACACCCACTAAGGCACCAACAGGTAGTGGCTTAAAAGTTGACATGACATCTCCAGGAAGGCTGCAGAGGTAATTAATACACTGCCTATGTTTTCCATAAGAATAAGGATGGCAGAAGCCTCCTGAACAGAAACATAATCTAGTCTTTGCCTTTTGGAATGTATTCCAGTTCTTATTCTCAAGACCTGGAGCAATTCAGCATTCCATTTATTCTCTGCTAATACTGTACTTCACTAACTCCCTTTGCTTTGCCCAAGATATTTGGCTTTTAGTGTTCTTCTGTGTGTTTGACTCACCCTTTAAAAGGGCCAGTTAAGAAAACTTCCCTTTCAACAAGTCCCTTGTTAAAACACACCTTCCAGAAGATGATGAAAACTCTTCTAATCACATAAAACAAGTGTTTATGAAAACAACAGACATGCAGCAAATAGTGGAAACATGACAAACAGAAGTTTTTCTTCAGTTCCTGCTGTTGCATTTTCTCTCAGTAGCAGCCCAGCTATCACAAAGCACAGAAGTATTTTAAGAGAAAAATGTATCAAAGACAAAAATCCATACTAAACAAAAAAGCAGTTCAAAGGAATTTGATTTTTTTTTTTCATATACTACTGTTAGGATGCCTATTTAATCATTACTTTATTCAGTTCTCCACATCTTGGTCCAAATCTCTTTCACTTTCTTTATTTTACTGGCCTCTTGAATCAGAACAGACAAGTTAACACTGTTTACTTCATCAAATAAGTATTCCTGACTTGTATAGCTGGCAAATAATTTATTTAAGTGCTTACTAATAAGCAAAGAGAAGGGAATCTATCACTAAAACAATCTTGGAACCCTCCATCTGTTATAGATAGTGTGTTTCTGTTTAAACAAATGCTGGGAATGAACAATTTATTTTACTGTTTACTTGCTAACCCAAACCCTGCATATTTCATAATGATGGAAAAGCCTACAGATGAGTAACTAACCCCAGAGACTCAACAGAACATATATTTCCAAGCTGTCTATAACTTTAGAGCCAAAGCACCAGCAAAAAAACAAAGGATCAAATATCCTAAGGTGCTCTTGGTGAGGAGGAGGCAGTATTTTAGATTTCATTCTAACCCATCAGGGTAGAATACAGAAAATTTGAGGGTCCTACTGACATTTTATTTGAGTTGGAGAATCAATCATTTTCAAAAGAGTCAATAACACAGTTAGGGTCAACATTACCTCATTTTCTGAATGCCTCTGTTATCAGTCCATTTGTTCATATTTTGGGAAAAGGAATACATGTCCAGCACCTAGCACAGTGATCCTGACCTTCTGGGTCCTTTGGCACTACCCTGAATTAAGTTACACTTTTAATGAAATGCAGAAGTTATACTTTTCACAAAATGCAGAAACTGACACAAGTACTAATACTTACCTTAGACGGGGTCTACCTGAAGAGACTAACAGGTAGAGCTAAGACCAGCTCTTCTCATATTTTATCAGGATATTTTGAAATTACAAACAACATAAAACTACTGCATTATTGTAATCGAGCTGATTTACCTGTACAGTGAAGTCAGTCCTTTCTTAACAAGAGTTTGCTCATCTCACTGAGTAGATCTGCCATCTTTTATAAACAGCAACAGAACCCATTAACCATCTGGTGCTCCTCAGGCAAAGGCTAGGAAATAAGCTGGGGTCTGCCACCAATGCAGGATGTACACACAGCATACCAGGGAGAGCAGGGGGCTGGCACGGAGACACTGAGATAACTCATCCCACGCAGGGTGAGCACAGCTGCTGGATCTGAGCTTAAATAGGCTTCTGTGCCGGGTGGGGGTCCCAGCTGAGGGCCCTTAGGGCAATCACAGGTGCCCACAGGGTCCTGGCACACACCTAAGCATACCCATAGATGTGCAAAGGGTTGGTTAGTGTTTAGAGTCAATAAAAGGACAACATAGTGTCCTGGATGTATTGCTTCTTGCATTAGTTTAGAGGAGATTGGTTTGGGTTATGTGTTCCATAAATCAGCAAGAAAAACCCCACTTTGCTCTCTCAGCTGATTGAATTTTTTTTCTCTGAGAAGTGCAAGTCACTCTGCAAGCACACCTACAGCAACAGGCAGGTTTCTTAGAGCATTGGAACTCTTGAGCAGACTGGCAGTCTTATTCCTGCTGAAGGCAATAGCAGTTTCACAATTTAGCGTAGGCAGGGTTTGAGCAAGAAAGTCAGGAAAGGATCTGAAAGCCTTCTGAAGCTGACCTTTCTAACATTCCTAGAGTTCACTGGTTGTTCAAAAAGCACCATCTTAGATAACTGTGAGTCAGCCCGGGGATATTCATAGAATCACAGAATGATTTAGGTTAGAAAAGACCTCTAAGATCATCCAGTCCAACTGTTAACCCAGCACTGCCAAATCCGTAACTAAACCGTGTCCCCAGGGGCCACATCCACATAATCTTTTAAATACCTCCAGGAATGGTGATTCTACCACTTTCCTGAGCAGCCTGTTCCAATGCTTGACAGCCCTTTCCATGAAAAAAATTTTCTGCTATCCAATCTAAACCTCCCCTGGGGCAGCTCGAGGGTATTTCTTACTTGTTACCTGGGAGAAGAGACTGACCTCCACCTTGCTGCAACCCCCTGTTCACACAGTTGTAGAGAGCAATAAGTTCTCCCCTGAGCCTCTTTTTCTCCAGGCTGAACAAGCCCAGTTCCCTCAGATGTTCCTCACAAGGCTTGTGCTACAGACCCTTCCAGACCCCAGCTCCGTTGCCCTTCTCTGGACCTGCTCCAGCACCTCAATGTCTTTCCTGAATTGAGAGGCCCAAAACTGAACACAGGATTTGAGGTGTGTCCTCGCCAGTGCCCAGTACAGGGGGACAGTCACTGCCCTGGTCCTGCTGGCCACACTATTGCTGATGCAGGCCAGGATGCCATTGGTCTTCTTGGCTACCTGGGCACAGCTGGCTCACGTTCAGCTGCTGTGGACCAGCACCCCCAGGTCCTTTCTCATCAGGCAGATTTCCAGCCACTCTTCCCCAAGCCTGTAGCACTGCCCGGGGTTGTTGTGACGCTGATGCCATAATGATTTTGAGTTAGGAGACTAAACATCTTAGAAACCTCGGACACCAAGGTCCTCTCTGGAACACATTTTGTAAACTGAAAGATAGGTCTGTCCAGGGGAGGGTTCCTCAGGGTGGGGGGTTCACTTAGCCTCACTCATTGGGGAATCTTTGATAGATATGCTAATTTGTAAGACCTATAACTTTATACCCAATCTATCGTGGGTGTGCATTTTGGGGTGGGCATTTTGATGTGCGTGTTCAGCGTGTTCCACCTGGACGGAGTGCACCAGGGATCCTTAAAATAAATACCGAGGTAAAAAACCCTTTTTCCCTTCTAACCATGTTCGGCTCTGATTTTAAGAACAGGGATAAGGCATCAACGCAAGTGCAGGACCTGGCATTTGGCCTCGTACTATGGCCTCAGCAAAAAGCAGCTCTTACAGGCAGGGGTCGGTGCTCTCAGAGCCTCTCTCCTCAGCAGGAGTGGGCAGCCCCCACTACACCAGCTCTGAGCCAGCCCTGAGCCCCAGGCCCCACAGCCAGGAGGCAGCTGCTCTTAGGGGCCTGGCACTTGCACTAAAGAAACCCTGGAACTATCTCCCTCTGCCAGAGAAATTCTGGAATTCAATCTCAAATGCCTAAAGTATCTTTGGGACCAAATCCCTGAAACTTTTTAGGTATATTTTACCTGGTCCATTACAAAGAAGCATGAGGAAGGAGCAATGACTATATTTGTGCATGATTTTTAAAAATCTTTCCTTCTCTTTCCTGTTTCCTCTGAACAAGTACTAAGCAATTAATATTATCATTTGCCTATGAATGCCATTAAGGAATTTCTTTTGAAACAATTCCTGGGAGAATCTTCCTTTCTTTCAGTCTTGTAGGTCACTCCACCCAGAATGGAGGTGTCAGAGGAGGAAAGGAACAAGAGCCGGAACAATGTCTGAGTCACATTCAATATCAAGTGAAGTAGAGGGATTTTTAAGCTGTCTCAATTAATTTGCAATTTATTATGGGAAATAAATAGTCCTAAAACACTTATGAAGAAGCTCCAAAACAAGAATGAGTCACAGCAAATATTGAGTTATGCCCAACATACTTCTATTTTCAAACTGTATGGTTCCATCAGGGCTAGAGCCAACAGCAACAGGGACCTCTCCTGCCCTCTCTGCATCAGCAAAGACATCCATGAAATAAAGCATATTTAAACAATTTCT
>VZRO01005379.1:0-17134 GCA_013397915.1 Daphoenositta chrysoptera
AAAATTCAAAAATTAAAGGAAAAATTTTAAAAATTAAAGGAAAATTAAAAATACTAAAGGAAAAATCAAAATATTAAAGGAAAATTCAAAAATTAAAGGAAAATTCAAAATATTAAAGAAAAATTCAAAATATTAAAGGAAAATTCAAAATTTAAAAGGAAGGTAAAGGAAACTAGTTTCTTTTCCTGCACTGCCCTCATCCTTGTGGGGCCAAGGTGAATCCCAGACTGAGCCACCAGTCCCAGCCACCATTCCCACGAAACCAGGGGCTGCCAAGGCTCTTTGCTGCTGTCATTTCCACATCCACAACCCCAAGATCTGGCTGCAGGCCAAGGTGAGCCTTGCACAGTCTCTCGCAGTCCATAAAACTGCATTTCCCTGCCATTAAGAGGGGAAGCACTTTCATGTTGCCTCGCTGTAAAAGTCTCGGAAGAGCCAATGTTTGCCCTGCCCTCCCTGTGTAATATTCCATGAAAAAAAAAAAAATCCTCCTGACTTCACCCAGGCAGCATTTGGAAGGGATAAAGTTTAAAAAAAAAAACCAGAAAGCCCCCAAATTCTATGATTTAGCCAAGCTGGCTGCATGTCCTGTTTATTCCAGCGGCCCAAACACCGACCCTGCAACCTGAGGGGGAAAATTGTTGTATTTTCTCCTCTCTGCTGATTGATCCTTGTCAAAAAAACTCTGGGGACACGAGGAGGGGACGAGAGCAGTGGTTCCACCTCGTGCGAGCTCTGTGCCAAGGTCTTCCTTCAACAGCTGCAAGTTTGAGTGATTTCCATAGAGATTTGTGGCACCTCGTGGCCAAAGCGGCTCGGCAGAGCCAAAGCAGCTTCCAAGCACCTTCCTGCTGCTCTTTTGTCCTCCTGGAAAAAGGAGGTCTGGGCTTGTGGTCACCTCCCGGGGCTGGGAGCAGAGTGGCTGTGCCAGGGTCACCGCCTGGCCGTGGGCAAGGCACCTCCTTTCTCTGTCATTGCGTTTTCCACCCGGCAAAAGGGTTAATAACAGTGCTGGCCCTGCCAGGGGTGAGCTGAGGATAAGTTGCCTGCCCCAGCGAGGTGTTTAGAGGGCAACTTCAAAGCAGAGCTAATAAACACCAAAATACAAGTCACCCTCACAAAGCCCTGCCTGTGCTTTGAGAGTGGCTTGGGAGAACTATTTATATTTGTTACATTTTTCTGACACAGTTCTTCACTCTCCTGCTGCAGAGCTCTGGTGCCAAACAGGTTCTGTGCAGTCAGAGGAGGAGAAATATTGAATCGATTTTCTGGCTGGGGACAGGGAGGGTAAAAGAGGCACTTTTGGAGCTGCATTTTCAGGTGATGATTACCTGGTGTTGATTCCAAGTGTTTCCCACCCAAAATTCAAATCTAGGCACAAAACCAGCAGAGTTCTCCCGAGAAAGAACCTGTTGGTGCTGATCTTTCTCCCTTGCATTGACACAAACAGAATTCCCACAAATTCAAGGGATGAGACAGATCCTGGCTGTGCCCCTGCACTCCTGGGAATCCCAGGTTATGGAAGAGGCTTCATGCAGGAGGCTGAAGGCTGAAACACCCCCAAAATTCAGCTGGATGCTCTGGGGCAGCACAGAAAGGGTTGGAGGGGTCCAGGAGTTTCACTTGGTGGATGCAGGGTACGGAGATATCTTGGAAATCAGGAGGAATTTTGGATAGCAGAGAGAATTTTGGACATCAGGAGGGATTTTGTCACAGAAGGGGTTGGTAAACATTCAGATGGGCTGTTCAGGGAGGTTTGGAGTGCCCATCCCTGGAGGTGTCCCAGGAAGGGCTGGAGGTGGCACTCAGAGCTCTGGGCTGGGGACAAGGTGGGCATCGGGCACAGCTGGGACTGATGGGCTGGGAGGGCTTTTCCAGCCTAAATCCTGGGATTCTGATAGACAGGCAGAGATCCTCCCATCAGCCTGGGAGCAGCCTGGCACTGTGGGGTTCAGGAGAGGTGGCAGGGGAAGGGGAGGGCACAGGGGGTCCAACTTGGCCTTCCTGCACTCCCTTAAAAGCAGGAGATGTCCGGGGAGAATCTGCAATCAGGAAGAAATGCCAGCGTGGGGCTGGATTTGGAAGGATGTGGCTCTTGGCTCTGCCAGCCCTGGGTCGAGCCTGCTGGAGCTTAAAATAATCCCCATGGATGAGGTATTTTACACATCTTGTGTGACTCCACATGCTGGCGTTCACATCCAGGGTCAGGAGCCCAAGGCTTGAGGAACTTCCAGCTTTTACTCTGCTGACAAATGCAACATTTGCTCCCAACCAACCAGAACGTCAGATAAAAGTCCTTTTCATCTGTCTTTGCTTCTCCCCTCCTTTTTTATTTCTATTTTCTTTTTTTTTTAAGCCCTAATGGGTCTCTTTAATGATGAAACCACTGCTATATAATATGTCTTTTATATTTTAATTCCTCCCCCCTCCCCTTGGGATAATTTACAGCACAGTGTGGAATCTGAGACAGTTCAAGCTGTGCCAAAGGGCCTGGCAAGGGGAAGAAATGCCGAGCCACTGAGATTTGGAACCATAAGACAAGTTATAAAATTTAATTTTAGAAATGCAGCTACTGGGAACTGCTTTTAAATGCACATTTTCCTTTTAGTGCATAAAATGGGCCTGTGTCTTGATGGAGCTGTCAGGGTGGCTTGAAAGAGTTCTCTGTAGAGGAAGGGGCCTACAGGGCTCTGCAGAGAACTTTTGCTGCTTATTCACTGATATTCAACGTTGGGAGCGGGATTTTTAGGAATGTTTATGGATTAAATGCCACGGGGATGTGTGGAATAGGAAACAGTGGATAAAACTAAATAAAATGATGCCAACTTTTTATATAATCACAGCATGGTTGGGTAGGAAAGGACCTTAAAAATCATTGCATTCCCCCCTCTGCCATGGGCAGGGACACCTTCCACTGTCCCAGGCTGCTCCCAGCCCCAGAGTCCAGCCTGGCCTTGGGCACTGCCAGGGATCCAGGGGCAGCCACAGCTGCTCTGGGCACCCTGTGCCAGGGCCTGCCCACCCTCCCAGGGAACAATTCCTTCCCAATATCCCACCCAGCCCTGCCTTCCTTCACTTTAAGCCCATTCCCCATTTTCTTGTCACAAGCTCCCCTGTTTCTTCAAGGGAAAAGTAGAAAAATAAAGATGCTTGACCTCTGGGCTGGAGAGTTGACCTGCATTCCTGGCAGGACAACAGTGTCTGATGGAAAGAAGGACAAGAGATAAGGCACGAAGATCCATGAGGCAGCTGATTTCCTAAGACAAATCCAGTGTGCAGAAATCGTGGAATCATAGAATGGAATTATGGAGTATCCTGAGTTGGAAGGGACACACAGGGATCATCCAGTCCCACCCCTGGCCCTGCCCAGACCCCCACCAGCCCCAGCCTGGGCATCCCTGGCTCCCGGAGCTCTGGCAGCCTCAGAGCTGTGACCTTTGAAAAGGCTGGGAGAGCTGGGATTGCTCAGCCTGGAGAGGAGAAGCTCTGGGGTGAGCTCAGGGTGGCCTTGCAGGGCCTGAAGGAGCTGCAGGAAACCTGGAGAGAGACGATTTCCAAGGGCTGGAGGGCCAGGACACAGGGAATGGCTTCCCAGTGCCAGAGGGCAGGGCTGGGTGGGATCTTGGGAAGGAATTGTTCCCTGGGAGGGTGGGCAGGCCCTGGCACAGGGTGCCCAGAGCAGCTGTGGCTGCCCCTGGATCCCTGGCAGTGCCCAAGGCCAGGCTGAATGGGGCTGGAGCACTCTGGGACACTGGAAGGTAGAATTGGGTCATCTTAGTCCTTCCAGCTGAATCTGGATGTGTCACGATGCTGCCCTGACTGTCCAGGACCTTCCCTGTCCCGTCCCAGCCCTGGAGCTTCACCGGGACTGTGCTCCAAGGGTTGCTCTGGGAGGTGCTGGACCCTGTAATTCCCATGTGGCCATGCCCAAGTCCCCTGTGCCCTGGCTGACGCTCTAAATTCAGCATTTCCTCTCTTAGAGCTGAGTGTCTGATGGGACCTCACATTCCTGAAGCTCCCAGTGCCACCAAGAGAAACTTCATTATTCCAGTTTCAATTCTGCCGGTGTTTATTTCCCATTCCTGGCCATAAAACTATGGCCAAAGAATCCAAAACCAGGATTTGTTTGGGTTTGTTGTTTTATAGCCCCATAGCACTTGTCTGATTGTGGTGCCTGGTGACAACCTGGGATTGAATTTTGGAGGAGTTATCCCAGTGCAGGTTTAGCACAGGGGCCTTTCCTCCTTTTAGAAACAGTGGGAAGGGTAGAAAGACCCTGAAATTTTCAGTGGATCTGGTTCTTCTGCCTGAGGGACATCTCGGGCTGCCCCATTATAAGATTGCAATGCATGAGAGGTGATTTCAGTTTCATTTCAGACCGTCCCAGATTAGGGCCTTCACCAGTGGATCAGGGGTTGCAAAAACAAGGAAAAAACCTTAAAAATAAACCAAAACCAACCGACCTCATGTACCAAGTGAGCTTTTCTGATCTTTTTCCCCCCCCTTCCCACACTAGGACATCGGCAGAAAATAGATGAGCAGACAAAGCCCGGCAGCTTGTCCTTTTCTGAGCGCCTGAGCGAGCTGGAGCAGTTGCGTCGCACGGCCATGAGGGTCAGCCCACACCACCCAGCCCCCACACCCAACCCTCGAGCCTCCTTGAACCACAGCACAGCTTTTAACCCTCAGCCTCAGAGTCAGATTCAGGGTAAGTACCCAAAATCCTCCCCCGGCTCGCCCACCTCCATCCCCGCGGCCTACGCGGGCTCACGGCCCTGCTGTGCTTCCAATCTCTTTGAGGCTCTCCTTGGATATCTTTGACACGTGAGAGCCTTTAAGGAGTGAAAAGAGGGGCTTCCCAATGGATGTTTGGATTTTGGGAAGCCTGGCAGGTTTTAAGAAGTCCTTTTAAGGGGTCCATTCTAATCCTTCCCCTGTTCGCCCACCTCCATCCCTGCGGCCTACACGGGCTCACGGCCCTGCTGTGCTTCCAATCTCTTTGAGGCTCTCCTTGGATATCTTTGACACGTGANCAGGTTTTAAGGGGTCCATTCTGTGTCCCCCTGCTTGCCCACCTCCATCCCCGTGGCCTACAGGGGCTCACGGCCCTGCTGTGCCTCCATCTCTTTGGGGTTCTCCTTGGGTATTTTTGACACATAAGAGCCTTTAAGGAGTGAAAACAGGGGCTTCCCACTAAATGTTTGGATTCTGGGAAGGCTGGCAGGTTTTAAGGGGTCCATTCTGTGTCCCCCTGCTTGCCCACCTCCATCCCCACAGCCTATGGGGGCTCGTAGCCCCACTGTGCTTCCATCTCTTCTCAGTTTTCCTTGGATGTATTTGACATGTGACAGCCTTTAATGAGTGAAAAGAGGGGCTTCCCAATGAATGTTGGAATTTTGGGAAGCCTGGCAGGTTTTAAGGGGTCCATTCTGTGTCTTCCCAGTATCAGCACAGCTCATGGGGTTTGTTATCCTCACTTGTGCCTTGTAAAACCTGCAGAGCCGTTGTTGCATTGCAAAGCCAGGTCTTTTTCCAGGTGTATTTCCCAATGGATATTTGTCCATGAATATGCTGGAGGGAGAGGGAAATACTGTGAACACCTTGCTTTTACCTTTCCCAGGAAGGCAGCAGCAAAGAGAGTTTTGCAAAGTGCTTCATTCCCTGAAAATTACCCCTGAGTGCTGAGACTTTCTTAGGACAGGCTGCTTTGGAGGTATTTCTGTGGCTGGTGGTTTTCCAGTGGGTTTTGTTGGAATGAAAACCTCCAAAAGGGTGACTCAGGAGTTTGATTTCCTCCCAGGCTCGGATGAAACCTAGTCATCCGGCTTGGAATCTTGTCTGGCATCCCCTAGAGCTGAGTCTGTCCCTGCTAAAATTCCTGCTGAAATTTGGGCAGTGGGTCAGGTCACTGTTATATCTGTTCCTATAAAAATGCAGATTCATGGGGAGATGAACCCAAAAAAGTGGCACGGTGTTGGTTTTAGCAGGTGCCGTTCCTTAACAGAGTTTTCCTCTTTTCTTTCAACCAGAATGAAATGGGCTCAGTCAAGGTTTTCTGCTGGGGTTTTGGAGAGGAATAGTTACTGGGAATGGGGATAAATTCTTATTTTGGGATTTATTTTTAAGAGCAGAGTGCTCTTTCCTTCAGGCAGGAAAGGTTATTGCTCACCTAAGGCAACACTTGGAACTTTCCTTTATTCCCAGGGCTTGGAAGGTCTGTGGCTTAGTGGAATTACTTCATATCTGCTGGGTTTGGGGTATTTTTGAGAATCATAAATTCAGGGAATGGTTTGGGTTGGAAAAGACCTGAAAGATCATTTAGTTTCAATCCAAACCACGGGCAGGGACACCTTCCATTATCCCAAGTTGCTCCAAGCCCCTTCCAAGCTGGCCTGGGACACTTCCAGGGATTGGGGCAGCCACAAAATTTGTGGGCAAGCTGTGCCTTCCTCACAGGAAAGATTTTCTCCCCAATATCCCAACCTAACCCTAATGATTTCACGACTAAAAATCAACAAATTATCATGTGCTGTACGAAACAAAAAGAAACTGGAAGCGCCACCCAGCTCCTTCCCCTGGCTGGAGCAATTCCAGCTCAGCTCAGGTGAAGGATCCAGCCCCTCACATTCCCCTCACTTACTTCCCTGATTTGCAGAGCAAACCATGCCGGGTTTCTCCTTCTCACGGCTCCGTCCCTATAAAAGAAAACACATTTTATTGTGGCTGCTCAGCACAGACGTGGGTGGAGGTATCGGTGGCAGCCTCGCATTCTTCAGCTTCTTGGGAACACTTTCAGCTTAGCAGAGTATCAGGTTTAACACCCAGGATCCCTCTTCCCTGTGGAATTCCCAATGGGTTTTTCACCCTGGACCCTGGATCCAGCTGCTCCCTCCAGGAATAGTTGCAGGAGGTCGCTGGGCTTTGCTGTTTCAAACAGGATTTTAATGTGTTTCACCTGCGAGTGTAGCTCAGCCATGGATGTTTCCTCCTGGATTTTTTCCTCTTCTCCTGGCTCTACTTTCCCTCCCAAACGTGTGTTATCCACTGAGGATGGAATTTGTTGATGCTTGCAGTGGATATCAGGAAGATAAACCCCAAATTGAAGCCTCTCTCATTTGTCTGTTTCCATCACCTCTTAACTTTCAGTGCTCATCTTTTCAGGGTCACGTTATCACAGCAGGAAAAAAGGGATGGGGTTGGGAAAAAGCTCCAGGACCATCATTTTTTCCTCAGTGTTGAAAGTGTGATTGGGTTAGGGTTGTTCTCCTGTGCGATCACAAAGGAGTTGGGATATTTCATTTCTTTGTGTTATTATTTTTGTTTATTCAGTTTCAGAGCAGAGGCCTCCAAAACAAGGGAGGGAAGGGAGAAGGAGGGGTTGGGAGAGCTGGGATTGCTCAGCCTGGAGAAGAGAAACTTAGGGGTGACTTCATTTGGTTGGCCTGAAGGAGCCAACAAAAAACATGGAGAGAGACAATTTCCACAGGATGGAGGGACAGGAGAAGAGGGAATGGCTTCAAACTGACAGAAATTAGGGTTAGATGGGATATTGGGAAGGAATTGTTCCCTGGGAGGGTGGGCAGGCCCTGGCACAGGGTGCCCAGAGCAGCTGTGGCTGCCCCTGGATCCCTGGCAGTGCCCAAGGCCAGGCTGGACACTGGGGCTGGGAGCAGCCTGGGACAGTGGGAGGTGTCCCTGCCATGGCACGGGTGGCACTGGATGATCTTCAAGATCCTTTCCAACCCAGACCAGTCTGGGATTCTGTTATTCCATGAAAACCAAAACACTTCTTAGCATCCCACTTCCACACCCACCCACCCATTTTGCACCCTGAAACATTTCTGGCGAAACTTTCTCTCTGAAGAGAACACAAAGTGCTTTTAATAAGACATAAAACCCCCATCCATCGCTAAATTCCAAGCAGTATCCCAAAATTTTGCTTTAGTTCCCACCAGTAGGAACTACAAGTTGCTCCTCCACTCATCCAAACCCACTTATCTTTTTTTTTTGAAAAACCAAAACTAAAATAGACATCTCAGAGCAGTTCTTGGATGGCCAGGGGCAGGTTGCCATGCCACCAAACCACAGTTTATTTGTTGAGGTTTTCAGCTAGAAAAGGATTGAGGTTGATTTTAGCTTCCTATTTTAGCAAGTCTGGAACGGGAGCAGAAAACCTTTTGTGTCACGGATGCAAATGCACTGTAAGAACTCAGCTCAGAGCCCATAAATTGCTTTAATCGAGTTTTCTGCTTCTTTCATATCACAAGGAGGGAGCAAAGTCCACCTGTTCCCTTGGAAGTTTTATCCATGGCCAATTCCCAGACCAAAGGGGAGCAGGAGGGGAAGAAAAGCTTCCACCACATGGTTTAAGTTGAGATTACTTTGTGCCAGAACCGAGTGTAAAATGTCAAAGGATTTGACCTCCACGCACAGAAAAAGGAGATTCTGACCCCAACTCACCCCTTCCTTTGTGCTGAGGGGGAAAAATATTAGGCAGGGCCATGTGAGCTGAGCTGAGGGGTTTAGACCCTTGAGAAGCATTTAGATTTATATTTATAATAAATATATTGATCTATGTATTAAGGCTGAGTTTCTCCCAACACCAGCCTGGAGCAGACACTAAACCCACAATTCCTGCTTTTACAGTGGTTAAAGTTAACCAGAGTGGGTGATTCCAAAAAATCTGAGCATAACGTTCCTTTACAGCAGAATTTTTTTGCAGGGCCAACAGAAATATTTGAAAATTCAGGCCAAGGAGATTCTTGTGGAGGCATCGATGTGGAGTTAATAAATTGCATAAATAAATGGGGTTGTGCAGTTAAATAACTTCTTTTTTTTTTTTTTTTAATTAGCCCAAATAATGTTCACAGAATCATAGAACCACAAATGGTTTGGGTTGGAAAAGAACCCTAAAACCAACCAGGGACATCTTCCACTGGTCCAGGTTGCTCCAAGCTCCATCCAACCTGAATATTCTCAACTGATTTCCAACTGTTTGGATGTTTTCACCTGGGGATTTATTAATTAATTACCCATAGGTTTAAAAAAAGAAATTCAATCAAGCTATTTTCTCTAGGGAAAACAAATAATCGCTTGAAGCTACACACTTCTGGTTCTTTTTTAGGTTTTTATAGCCTTAAAACACCTGAGTTTGCTTTTTTAAAAAAAAATTTTGTAACCTTAGATGTGAAGTTTCCCACTTTTATTACCAAATCTAAAATCCCTGGAAACGAGAGGCTGGAACAAAATTGCTGACAGCTCTTGAAGGGAAGAATGAGCCCTGAAAGCAAAGCAAGGGAGACCATTGAAAGCTCAGCTCTTTGAATTAACACCAAACACCAGGACCGGGGGATTGTTTTGTCCCGAGCCAGGCTTTTGTCTTCCTCCAGGTGCTCCACACCTTGGGTAAGAGACATTTCAAGGTCCTTCCTATCGGGATCTTGGACAAAAAACACAGCCTGGGTTTATCAGGGTTCCCAGGAAGCAGGGAAAGCAGGAGGGGAGTCAAGGGCAGCGTGGAAAGCAGGGAATTGCAACAGCTTTGTTCCTCCTCCAGCTGGATCAAGCCCCAGTTTTTAATATTTCCATATTTAATTTCACTGAATAAGCTGTGGGTTAATAGAACCAGAGGAATTCAGAGGGAATTTCAGAGGGGATTTGATGGGGTTGTCACTGTGCCCCCACATTTTGCTGTTGGCAAATGCAGTTTTCAGGCAATTTTGGGAATTGGGATTGGCATGTTCACAGCTCCCCAAGAGATCCAGAGCCTCCCAGGGTCAGGGAATTCCCAGCTCTTCCCGCTGTGCAATGGATTAAACACTGATACATTTCCACTCCCTTTGGACACACCGGTGTCTCCCTGTGTTTAACCCAGCACGTGGGGCTTTCCCAGCAGATCGTCCCCTTCCCACTGGATTAAAAACCTCTCCATCCCAAAAAACACCCTCTGGAATGTCGAGCCAGTGCTGCCTGAGCTTGGCACTTTCCCTGGTGGCTTTGCTCCCTTCTCCCCTGGGTAGGGCTGGATCCAGCACCTCTGGATGTGTCTGGATGTTCTCTGCACCCCCAGAGGGTTTCCCTTCCATTATTTGGATCGTGTCCATCCTGGTCAGGGAAGATCCTCTTTAATGGAGCTCCCCTCCATCTCCTGGAGTGGGAATTTCCACCAGGAGCCTGCTCGGGATGAGGAGGAGGAAATGATCTTCCTCCTTCCCACTCCCTTCAGTGCCAGCAGCCACCAAAAACTCCTGTGTGAGGAAAAGAAGGAGCTGAAGCCACCCCGTGATGAGGACCCAGAGCTCGAGTGCCACAGCACAGGAAATTTGTGGAAGTGGTGATGCTTTCCCAAAATATTTTGCCAACCCAACCCGTGGAGCTGGCAGGGCTCCAGCGGGCTCCATCAAAAAAGGGAATTTTTTAGAGAGAAATATCTTTTTCCTGAGAGTGCAGGATGTGATTTGCAATTCTTGCTCGGCAGATGATATTTATATAGAATTCCATGAGTAACTTCCACAGTTTTCCTTTTTAAGGAGCCCTTTGGAAGAGTCACCAGCTGCAGATTCATCCTGGTGTCCATTTGTGGTGTCATAAACCAGTTTGCAGCCAAACTGATGAGCACACGAGCTGGGTTAGCACACACAGAACAATTCCTCTGGAATTCTGTCCCATGAAAATCCACTCTGAGGAAAAATCCCTCCTTTTTCACACCTCCCTACTGCAAACATAAATATAAACCTCCTGTTTTATGGAATCATGGCATGGTTTGGGTTGGAAGGGACTTTAAAGATCATCTCTGTGGCTGCCCCTCGATCCCTGGAATTGTTCAAGGCCAGGTTGGATGGGGTTGGAGCAACCTGGGATAGTGGAAGGTGTCCCTGCCCTGGATCTGGATGATCTTTAAGGTCCTTTCCAACTCCAACCATTCCAGGATCCTCTAAGATGTGCCAAATAAACTAAAAAACTGCAGTTACTATATAATTATTATATATTAATATATATTGTCCATTTTTTTCTTGGCTCTGACCCTCCACGTCATTTTTTACCCAATCATTTCATCCCCTGTGGAATCAGGCTCCTCACAGCAGGAGCCACATCTTCCATCGGGTTTGTAAAGTCTGTAATTCCATTTGGATCCTCTCCAAAGATTAATTCTGACAGGGATAGAATTCAGTGACTGTCACACACCATCTCTGCCGAGCCTTTGCTTTATCAGCTGTGACACAGCACAGGGGTGGTGACACCCAGCAGCAGCTTGGGAACAGGAGCAGCCTTAGGAATTCCAGTGGTTGGCATTAGGAATCTCCTTTATTCCTGGGAGATTCCCCTGGGAGGAACTGGAGGCAGAGCAATTTGAGACAACACAGGTGGGACACACGGAGGAATCGAGGCCTGAATTTAAAGGACAGGTTGGCAGAGCCAGATAAACTCAGTTTTCCAGAAGAAAGGGAGGATAATTCCAGTCATTAACCACGGCAGGGAGGCTCAGCAGCAGCGAGGGAGAAGAACCATTTGTGCTGAAGGCCAGTGCTGGCTCCAGAACAAGGTGTTCTCCTGTCAGCTGTCAATGGATTTAGGCTGGAAATTAGGAGATGGTTCCTCAGGATCAGAGCAGCCCTGGATGTCTGCCAGGAGCCTCTCAGACACACAAAGATGGAATTTAAGATGGATTTTAAGATGGAGTAAGTGCAGAGCATGAGGTGTGGCTGGGCTGCAGGGCCCAGGAGATGCTCTCCAGGCCCAGATTTGCTTCCATTCAATCAATTCTCTGCACCTCTGACTTCATCAAAGGAGTTTTAATTCTCCAGGACAGGCAGGAGAACGATCGGGATCTTCTCCCTCTGCTCTGGAGCCAGGCTGGGAGAGCTGGGGGGGCTCACCTGGAGAGGAGAAAGATCCAGGGAGGGCTCAGAGCCCCTTCCAGGGCCTAAAGGGGCTCCAGGAGAGCTGGAGAGGGACTGGGGACAAGGCATGGAGGGACAGGACACAGGGAATGGCTTCCCAGTGCCAGAGGGCAGGGCTGGGTGGGATATTGGGAAGGAATTGTTCCCTGGGAGGGTGGGCAGGCCCTGGCACAGGGTGCCCAGAGCAGCTGTAGCTGCCCCTGGATCCCTGGCAGTGCCCAAGGCCAGGCTGGACACTGGGGCTGGGAGCGGCCTGGGACAGTGGAAGGTGTCCCTGCCCATGGCAGGGGTGGGATGGGATGATCTTCAATGTCCTTTAAACCCAAACCATTCCATGATTCCATGAATCTCAACTCTTTCCTCTGTTGTATCTCAGCCTCAGGATAAAACCTTTCCCTGCAAACTCCCCATTCCCACATGGTCCTCAGCAATTCCCTGGATAAATCCCACCTGTGCTGGAGCCTCCGTTGCCTTTCCAGCACCGGGATCTGTCCGGCCCCTCCAGGACTCCTTCCCTTCAGCCACACATTTGTGCCTCCTCCATCCACTCCCACATGGGGCAGAGCGAGGTGAGGATCCAATTCCTCAACACCTGCCCATGTTCCAGGCAGCATTCCCAGCTCCAGGGCCTCAGCCTTGCTCAAGAGCCTCACATCCAGCTTGGAAAAAAAATAAAAAAGGCTTGGAATTGTTTGGCTTTTCCATCAACTAATGGAAAAAGTTATGTAATGGTGGTTAATCCACAAGATTTCCAAGTGTCGATATATTTAAGATACCAATCTTCATATTCCAAATGCCTGGCACTTCCTGGGATTGAAAAAGCAGCAGATAAAGCAACAAATATGTTCTCGGTCCCCAAGCAACACCTCCAGTTACACCAATTTTTCTTCTGCTTTTTTCCCACATTTTTCCCACACGGAGCATCCTTAAGGATAACTCTAAAAAAGAAAAATGAAATCTCGGGTTTCAAGCAGAGAAGTTGAGAGATCTGTATTTTGTTCTACATTTTGACAGTAATTCTGTGATTTTTTTAGGCAAATTATTGAGAGTTTGATTTTTTTACTGAACTTTCGGAAAACTCAGGAAGGAGAAAGGTGTTTCAGGAGGATTTTTGATGGTGCCCAAGCACCTAAACCACAGAGAAATCAGTCCCAGCTACGGAGCTGCCTTTGGAAAACCCTCTCCCTGAATCTTCAGGCAGCTCTAAAATTCCTGCAGCTCGTGCCCAGGCACAGTTTTATTTTCATTAATCAGTCCATGTCTTTTACCAGGGTAGAGTGATGGATACTGAGAGCAGAGCTGGCAGGCAGGGACAAGTATTCCCAGTTCAGTTTGGGACTTGCACGGTGGTTCCTGCTGCTTTGTTTGGTTTGATCCCCTTCCGCTCCCTGAGCCCTTCTCCGTTATGTCCTTGGGAAAGCGGAGCCCCTCTCTGACCCAGGGCAGGAATGTTGTGCCAGGATTCTCCCAGAGAATTCCCTGAGCTCACTCCTTGCTCCTTTAGCTCTCTCACCCCTGCAAGGTGCCTGCTCTTCTTTCCTCCTCGTTTTTGGGGTAGCATCTTTCAGCTCTTCCTCAGGGGACATTTCTGTCTCCTGGGGCTCTTCTTTTTCCATGGAAACACCTCAGTCTGGCTCGCTGCTCCTTCCCATGGCTAATCCCATCTCATTCTGGAGGTGTTTAAAGCAAATATCTCTGCCTGCCCCAGGGGCAGGTTTAAAATGGATACTGGGAAGGAATTCTTCCCTGTGAGGGTGGGGAGAGGCTGGGGTGGAATTCCCAGAGAAGCTGTGGCTGCCCCTGGATCCCTGGCAGTGCCCAAGGCCAGCTTGGAGCAATCTGGGATAGTGGGAGATGTCCCTGCCTATGGCTGGTGTGGAACAAAATAATCTTTAAGGTCCCTTCCAACCCAAACCATTCCATGAATCTCAACTTTGGATGGCAAACATTCAGCACTTGAGCTTTTCTCGTGTTTGGGGTTATTCCCCACCGGCCCTCAAAGCATTTTCTTGGCCTTTGAATGTGCCAGTGGTGAGGAAGATTAAAAGCACCGATTGCAAAACTCTGGTAAATCAAATCTCTCTGAGTTCTTCCCTGACAAACCCAGTTTCTCCCCTTTAATCCCCTCTTGGCAGAACACGCCAGGGTTTGGATACCAGAGCTCAAATTACCTTCCGTGGTAAATAAAACAAACAAAAAATAAATAAATAAGGGCTCCTTGCCCTAAAAACAAACACCCACTGAAAGCAGCTCCTCGTTCACCTGGCGCTGCCCAGGTGCCAGAAGATGCCACTCGGGTTTTGTAATGGAAGCTGTTCTTTCCCCTCAAATTCCGAACTGAACATCTCCAAACTTGAGCTCTTGTTGGGGGCCGGGCTCTGCTCCCAGGGAACAGGGACAGGAGGAGAGGGAACGGCCTCAGCCTGGGCCAGGGGAGGTTTAGATGGGATATTTTGGAAAAATTTCTTCTGGAAAGGGTGGTCAGGCCTTGGAAAGAGCTGCCCGGGGAGGTTTGGAGGTGTCCAAGGAAGGCCTGGACGTGGCACTCAGTGCTCTGGGCTGGGGACAAGGTGGGCATCAGTCACATGATCTCGGGGGTCTTTTCCAACCTTAATGCTGGAATTCTGGGATTTATCCACGGCTTGGGGGGCTCCTTTCAAAGCCTCAAGTGCAGACACACCTCCTGTGCCAGGCCTTTACCAGGACATTGCATCAAACAGGATCATTCCCTCAGGAGCCCACGTGGTGCCAGGGCTCACAGGGCTCCTTTTATGTGGCTGAGTACACACAACACCCTTGGCAAACTCATTTTGGAGTTTTCCCTGTGTGCTCAGCCTGTTATGACCCCAGCAAATGGAGATTGTTCACAGGGAGGAACAATGGGCTGGGATGTGCTCGCTGAGGCAATCAATGAACTGGGGAAGTGAATATTAGATAATCAAATAGGCTCCTGCTGACCATTTCCAGCCTGTTTGTACAACTCTTCTCTTAAAAGCATTGAAAAATAAAAGGATATTAAGAGGGCCGTTAAAAAATCGTGGGTTTGCTTTCAGGTTGGGTTTGATTTCCAACAAGGAATTCCCAGGTCTGTGTCAGAGGTTTCTTTGGTTTGTCTGTGTGGGGCAAAATCAAATCTATTCAGTTCAATATCAGGGATTCTGGGAGCTTCCAGGGTTTGGTGCTCAGCTTCAGGAACTTTCAGGGATACTGCAAAAAGAGGTGTTGGGGATGTCTTTGGTAAGGTACCCAAAAATGGGATAGAAATAGAAACAATTGGAAATAGAAACTATTGGAGTTTGCATCCTCTGTCAGAGAATTGATTGGATTTGGAAGGGACCTTAAGGATCATCCAGTACCACCCAAACCATGTGCAGGGACCTCTCCCACTGTCCCAGGCTGCTCCCAGCCCCAGTGTCCAGCCTGGCCTTGGGCACTGCCAGGGCTCTAGGGGCAGCCACAGCTGCTCTGGGCACCCTGTGCCAGGGCCTGCCCACCCTCCCAGGGAACAATTCCTTCCCAAAATCCCATCCAGCCCTGCCCTCTGGCAGTGGGAAGCCGTTCCCTGTGTCCTGTCCCTCCAGCCCTTGGAAATTGTCTCTCTCCAGGTTTCCTGCAGCTCCTTCAGGCCCTGCAAGGCCACCCTGAGCTCACCCCAGAGCTTCTCCTCTCCAGGCTGAGCAATCCCAATTCTTCTTGGCCTTTTGCAGGTTTAATTACAGTTATCAATTATTTTATACATAACTTGGCTAATTTGGGATCTCTCAGCTTCTTTCAGATTCAATTCAGCTGATCAATACCCACAAAAAACAATGAAACCAAAATTCTTTTGCATGGAAAAAATTCCTGTAAATTGCCGCATCCTATGGCCCCTAGGAACGACAATATTTAGTGGAAGGCAACTCTTGATTTTATTAAGGTGATGATTTACAGCTGGCTGAGCAAGAGTAGCAATGGTGATGCTTTCAGCTCTCCTTGCATTAAGGTGGATTTCATTTTCCAAATCCCAAGTCCAAACAACGCTCCTCATTCTGCAGCCCAGCCTGTGAATAACTGCTCCGAAGCTCAGTGCCTTTGATATCCTTGAGAGCTACATAAATATGAGCAATTTTCCATGCAAAACCATTGGCAAATTTGAATTCAGGATTAATTAGTTTATGGGGGAAGGAATCCACCAGCAAACAAGAGCTGCTCTGCCACAGATCATAAAAGTGAACACTTGTGTGAACTCGAAAAGGAGAAAAGTGGGAAAGTGGCCTGGCAGGAAAGGCCCTGGGGCTGGACACGAGCCCAGGGGGGCCCAGGGGGGCAAGAGGCCACTGGCAGCTGGGCTGGAGGAGGAATTGTGTGTCCAGCAGGAGCAGGGCAGGGATTGTCCCTCTGCGCTGGGCACTGAGAGGCCCCTCGAGGGCTGTGCCCAGCTCTGGGTCCTGCAGGAGAGCCCTGGAGGGGCTGGAGCGTGTCCAGGGCAGGGAACGGAGCGGGGAAGGGGCTGGAGCCCCAGGAGAGGCTGAGGGAGCGGGGAAAGGGGCTCAGCCTGGAGAAAAGGAGGCTCAGGGGGGCCCTGGTGGCTCTGCACAACTCCCTGACAGGAGGGGCAGCCGGGGGGGTCGGGCTCTGCTCCCAGGGAACAGGGACAGGAGCAGAGGGAACGGCCTCAGCCTGGGCCAGGGGAGGCTCAGGGTGGACACCAGGAGGAATTTCCCCATGGAAAGGGAGGGAGACATTCGAAGCGAGGGAAACCCATCCCTGGGGGTTTGTGCCAGGCTCTTGTGTCCAGCGTGGTCTCCAGCATCCACCTCCCCCCACCTTGGCCAGCAGGAGCTGCAGGTGGATGGGGCCAGGAGCAGCCTGGCACCTCCAGGAGTCACCCCAGCAGGGCACCCATGGGTCACCCAGCCCGGAGTGGTGGAGAGATCCCCTGGAATGTCTCCTTACCCATCCAGAGCCTGGAGAAGGAGCAGGAGGCCACCAGCTCTGCCCTCCCTTGCCCTCTCTGGGGTCATTAACGGGGCCAAAAGTAGAGCAGGGACCGGGCTGAAGCAGGAGAGGGAGATAAAGGCAAAGAGGAGAGTGTGGAAATCGGATTTCATGGGAAAGTGGAGGGAAAATATCCATGGGGGAAAAAAAAGAGAGAAAAAGAGAAAAAAGAGACAAGGAAGGAAGGAAAGAAAGAAGGAAGGAAGGAAGGAAGGAAGGAAGGAAGGAAGGAAGGAAGGAAGGAAGGAAGGGAAAGA
>VZRO01005379.1:33708-53210 GCA_013397915.1 Daphoenositta chrysoptera
AAATAAAAATTAAATTAAATTAAATTAAATTAAAATAAAATAAAAGCAAGTAACGTCATAGAAAGAAACTCACTTGAAACGCTCCTGACAAGGGGCATTTACAGAACTGCAATTTAATTACCAGGGCGCTTCCAGGCTCTATTTCCGCGCCGTTCCCGTGCCGTTTTGCCGAGCGCTGCCATTCCAAATAGCCATAGGTGTCTCTGTGCTTGCAGACTCCAGGCAGGTGCAGCCCTCGCCGCCCTGGTCCTACGACCAGTCCTACCAGTACCTGGGCTCCATCGCCGCGCCCGCCGTGCACCCCGCCACGCCCATCTCACCCGGCCGGCCCGCGGGCATGACCTCGCTGACGGCCGAGCTCTCCAGCCGCCTCTCAGGTAAGGACCCCCCCCGACCCTCCACGGCACGGGGACACTGCCCCGGTGACAAACGGGGGGCACAGCGGGTGCTGATGCCATGAGTGGGTCCCTAGAAACAGAGACTGGACAGGAATAAGGGAATAAAGGGGGGTATTTATTGGAAAGGCTTTCAAAGGTGCACCCTGGGAGCCAAAGGCTCCAAGCTGGACCCCAAGATGGACCCCGAGTCACGAGTTCCCCACACCTTTATAGGTTTGGTTCATTTGCATATCAGCATATATTCGCCAATTAAAGCTTTAGCTAATGATGTGATTTCCCTGAGCTCACCCTCCCTCCAAGATTTTGGTTTACACCTTTTCAGGCCCAGGACAGGCTGGGTGTCCTTGGAGAGCAAACCCAGAGAGGTTTGTTCTGTCTGACCAGCACGAGAGAGCAGCAGCTCTCAGGGCACACCAAACTTCAGGGTTACACACCAGGCAGTGCAGGGTTTATAAAATATAAAAGTTAAAACCTGAGGCATCAAAAGACCAGCCCTTTAGAGGCTCTCTGGGCAAAGCTCGTTCCAAGGTTTTGGGGGATTTCTGGGAAGAGTAGAGAAATAGGGAATTTTAATAAATGAGTTGCGTTTTGATAAATCAATCACAGAATTAATGAGGTTGGAAAAGATCTCAAAGGTCATTGATCCCAAGCTGTGCCCGATGCCCACCTTGTCCCCAGCCCAGAGCTCTGAGTGCCCCCTCCAGCCCTTCCTGGGACACCTCCAGGGATGGGCACTCCAAACCTCCCTGGGCAGCTCTTCCCAAGGCCTGACCTCCCTTTCCATGAGGAAATTCCTCCTGGTGTCCACCCTGAATCCCAGACTGGGTTGGGGTGGGAGGAACCTTGAAGCTGCTCTCGTTCCCACCCCTGCCAGGTGGGAACTTCCACTCTCCCAGGTTGCTCCTGGGGTTTGGAGCCCAACATAGGACTGTCAAAAAAAGAAGAAAAAAGAGGAAAAGCAGCACTTTGAAGGTGCAGGAAACTATTAAAATAATTTGGATTGCTGAGGAATTATCACATTGCCAAGAAATGGATGCCACAGATATTCCAGCTCTGTTTCCTTCCCTCCCTCCAAATCCCCACCAGAGCACAGCAGGTTTTGGGTGGACCATTGGCTGCAGGATGGTGAGGTTGGACATTTTAAGTTTTGCACTGGATCTTCTTGGTTTACACATCAATCAGATCGTCCTGCAGAGCTTTAGAAGCCACCAGAAAAAGGGAAGTGAAAGCCACCCCCAGGTTCCACCACGCTCAGCTGTCCCTGACCTGCACATCTTGAACCAACCTGTGTGTGCAGCAGCAGGAATTTTCTAGAAATGAATGAGAGCCATATCATTCTAATTTGCATACAGCTTTTACAAAAATCCCTCCCTTAACTCCACATCTTGCTCTCATTTGAAGACTCAAGGCTTCTTCTGAGATCAGAGGGAAGCACTTGAACGTGCTCCAGCCTGTTCTGTTGTTGTCATGAAGGGCTTGCTTTGAAAGCCCCACACCAAATCTAAATTATTTGTTAGGTCTGGGTGATAATTGCGTTGTAGGGAGGGCTGAAAACACAGGGAACTTCTCAGAAAGGAAAAAAAAAGCCTTTTTTTTTTTTAAAGTCTGTAAAAATTCTCATTCTTTATCTACACAGAAATAGAAATTAGGAATTAAAAAAATTAGAATACCCCTTTGTTTTCCACCAGGATCCCCAGGTCCTTCTCCACAGAGCTGCTTCTTCTGCCCATGGCCACAGGGATATTCCTCGGAGCTGGCAGAGTTTCTCTATGCCTTGTGAAGGAACCTGGAAAGGTTTCATTCCCATGTCAGCATCCTTTCTTTTCCTGTTCTAATTCCTGACATTAAATGACATTCAGCATTCCTGGAAAAATCTGTCACAACATTTTCTGTCACCCACACTTGGTGTCTCACTATGAAGCTTCTCCTTGGCAGAACAAAAAGCAAATTTGAGGAGTTTTTTAGGCCCTCCCAACTAAAGACTCGGTGTCTCCAAGGAAAAAGCAACGCTATGGGGTATATTTGAACCATCTTGACACTAAATGTCATTACTCTGCTTTTTGCCAGGGCAGAAGGAACCTTCATCTGATTAATGATGCACCCAGGCAGTTTTAGGAAGTTTCTCCAGAATGAGGTGTGGAAGTGCCATTTAAAATCTGGCAGATGCCACCTTAACCTTGGCTCCTCCAAAGCAGTTCCATTCCATGGTGTGTCTTGCCATGTTAAACCTAAAGGTGACAGGGCTTAGGGGAATGAGATGTGTTCCCATTAATTTTCCACAAAAAAAAAGGATGGCAAATTCTAAAGGAAGCAAACAGCAAGTCCAGAGCTCTTCTACAAAATTAAGAGAAACTCATCAAGGTGGGCTGAAGTGTCCTGATGAGCTTTCAGAGCTCGGCTCTGGAGCGCGTCTGCTCCAAGAATCCCAGGCTCAGTCTGCTCCAGCTTGAAATCTGGGAAGAGCCAGGAGCTTTGTTTTCCCTCTGCTCCTCCTCAGGAGTATTTCCTTCAGCACGCGGCTCCTCCGCTGCAGACTCCATGCCTTGGCTGCCAGCAGAAGTTGTCTTTCTTCTGGAGAGATTTTTCCGTAATTATTGTTGTTATCTCAACCAGGTAGAGCTGCCAGCTCTGGGGATGAGACCTTCCATTAACCTGAGTCACCGTGAAGATCCTTCCCAAAGAGGATCTGCTCCGCTTGTTCGATCCGTGCAGGGAAAGAGAGGATGGGATTGGACATAATTCCATGGATGTCAGACAAAGCAGAGCAGGATTTGACTGTCCTGGGGAACATTTCAGAGTGAGAGGACACAGGCTGGGCCAGGGGAGGCTCAGGGCGGACACCAGGAGGAATTTCCCCATGGAAAGGGAGGTCAGGCCTTGGAAAGAGCTGCCCAGGGAGGTTTGGAGTGCCCATCCCTGCAGGTGTCCCAGGAAGGGCTGGAGGTGGCACTCAGAGCTCTGGGCTGGGGACAAGGTGGGAATAGTTCACAGGTTGGATCTTGGAGGGCTTTTGCAACCTCAAGAATTCCATGATTTCACTCGGCAGGATGAGAAAGGCTCCTGGCACACATGGAAGGAAGTCAAACCATCAACCCCCAAACGCAGCATTCCCTTGTCCTTTTTTACTCCTCAGAGCCAAAGTGTCCAGGAGTCAGTGACAATGATGTGGCATTAAATGAGAACACAGACACCAAGACCTCGAGTAAACCTGATTGATCTTGGCTTTGGAGGGTTGGAGAGCCATGGGGAACTCCTAAGTGCTGACAGCTGGGCTGAGCCCACGTGTGTAAAGCCAGTCTGTGCAGGTCATGTATCCAAAGGATGATCCCTGGAGCTCCGTGGAGCTTCTTCCCCTTTGACACAGCAAATAAAAGCTGGACAGTTTCTATTTAGGTCCCATCAGTGTCCCTGGTGAGTCAAAGGACGTTGGGTGAGGAGTTTGAGATCTGTGTCACTGCTCCCACCCGCCCAAGGCCAAGGACACTCCGAGTGTAAATAACTGCCTGTGCTGCAAGGCCTGTGAGAGCGAGCACAAAGCAGGGCCAGAGCCTGGCACTGCTCTGTAATTGCTGCTTTGCTGAAATTAATCCAAATTATCCACATCTCCCAGAGGGGATGGAGGAGATCAAGGAGCAGGAGAGGGACAGGTTCTGGCCATTCTGATTAATGTTAGATCAGAGTCTGGGTGCTGGTTATAACCTTGTTCTGTCAGCTGAAAATTCTTCACGGAAAGGGGGATTAGATATTGGAAGGGCTGCGCAGGGAGGTTTGGAGTGCCCATCCCTGGAGGTGTCCCAGGAAGGCCTGGAGGTGGCACTCAGTGCTCTGGGCTGGGGACAAGGTGGGGATGGGGCACAGCTGGGACTGATGGGCTGGGAGGTTCTCCCTGAGGTGATTAACTCTGGGATTCCGTAACGTTCCTCTGCCTCCCTTCCCCACCTCCCAGGCGCTTCCGACCTGACGGCGTTCAGCGACCCCCGGGTGGGGATCGACCGCTCCTTCTCGGCGCTGCCGTCCATCTCCGACCCCCGCATGCACTACCCGGGCGCCTTCACCTACACGCCCACGCCCGTCAGCTCGGGCATCGGCATCGGCATGTCGGCCATGCCCGCGGCCACCCGCTACCACACCTACCTGCCCCCGCCCTACCCCGGCTCCTCCCAGGCTCAGGGCAGCCCCTTCCAGACCAGCTCTCCCTCCTACCACCTGTACTACGGCACCTCCGCCGGCTCCTACCAGTTCTCCATGATCTCCGGCGGGGAGCGCTCCCCGCCGCGCATCCACCCGCCCTGCACCAACGCCTCCACGGGCTCCACGCTGCTCAACCCCAACCTGCCCAACCAAAGCGACGTGGTGGAGGCCGAGGGGAGCCACAGCAACTCGCCCACCAACATGGCCAGCACGGCCAGGCTGGAGGAGGCCGTGTGGAGGCCCTACTGAGGAGGTTGGAAGGAGCTCAAGGGTCAGGACTTATGGACTTCCCATTTCCCGGCGCTCGGAGGGATCCCAGAAACTTCCTTATGGGCCCTGCCGTGTTCATCCACGAGTTTCAGGAGCAAACCCTTCAGAAGTCAGTGCTCCCAAGAGTGGTGGCTCTCGTTGCCAGTCCATGGTGGAGCCACGTCGCTCCGGCAAAGAATTCCCGGCAGGAGAACGAGCTTGTGGGAAGGAGGACGCCCCAGTTGGTGGAGCAGAGGTAGCGAGGGTGGGTAGAAGCGTATCCAGCCTGGTTCCAGGCCTGTGGCTTCCCAGCGCGCCTGGGCTTGAAGGTCTCCACAGCCCTAAAAGAGAGTTTCGGTTCACTTCTATTTTTAAGACTTAAAACCTAAAAAAACAAAAAACCCCAAAAAGAAATCTTAGCGAGTTTACTGCATCTTGTGGACATCTTATTGTAAGGAAGTATAGGAAGATTCCCAGAGGGAAACTGTGAACGCTTCTGTTTTAGCAATGCTGTGAATGAGAGGTTTTATATGTTGGACTTCATTCTTTCTTTTCTTTGTTTTGTTTGTATATTCCAAAGAATATGGAATTTTTTTATTACTGGGCGGTTTTTTTTTGTTTTGGGTTTAGTTTTTTTTGGTGGTTTTTGTTTCGGTTTTTTTTAGGATGCAGCTCATCCTGCTTTGCATCTAATTTGTTTTATTTCTCTTGGCACCTTATAAATTGCAAAAAACAAAAAGATTTTGCTCCTTTTTTTTGTTTTAATCATGCTTGCTTCTTTCTTGCTTTGTCAACTGAAAGAATCAGCCCCTTTTTCAATGACTTAATTTAACTTTTTATCTCTTGGACTTTTTTTTTTTTTAACACAACGGCTACAGCCTTGGGTCATTTTCAACTACTGTATTTCTTTGATGAGTTCATTGATATTTATGCTTGATATTTAGACTTTTCTTATTTGTTGATACTATTATTATTTAAATATGCCTATATTAAAAAAAAATATCAGCAATTACCTTTTTTTGGTAGCAGCCAAAGTCAAATTCGTCACATTGAAAAAGGCTGGAATAACGATGGGCAAAGTGACCTCCTAATTACCTAAAAATATTGTTTACAGTTATCGCACTCTCATTTTTCTCAGCTTAGATCCTTAAAGGCATGAGGTGCCCGATTCCCACTGGAAAGCACCAAAATCCCTGGGAATTTCTGTACTTTTCCAAGTGGTAGAGTCATCTCCTTCCTACTCCTCCCACGCTTTTCCTTTGTCACCAGTGGTGACCCTCAGGATCGGGAATCAGGACATGGATACTTCATAAGGCAAATTCAATATTCCTTAATTAAATACCTGGCCACTGGAGTGACAGGACACAGGGAATGGCTTCCCACTGCCAGAGGGCAGGGCTGGATGGGATATTGGGAAGGAATTGTTCCCTGGGAGGTTGTCCCGAGAAGCTGTGGCTGCCCCTGGATCCCTGGAAGTGTCCCAGGCCAGCTTGGAGCACCCTGGGATAGTGGAAGGTATCCCTGCCCAGGCAATTATGGTGGATGATCTTTAAGATCCTTTCCAACCCAAACCATTCCCTGATCCTGTGATTCCCATGGCAAGGAGGAAGTCCTGGCTCTGATGGAACCTGGGTGAGATTTGCTCCCAGGATTTCTGCGCAGCACAAAAGCCCCGTTCCGGTCTGCTGGAAAACAGATCCGTTCCTGGACAGGGCTCACCTGGAAAGCTCCAGAAAAGCCAAGGCCTGGACAAACCTTCCATTTCCATCTTGTGGGAGAAGAGGAGGGGTTTTTAAAGGTGGTGTAGCCCATGCCGTGCCCTGTAGTAAATCTACAAGGGTTTTGCTCAGAGCAGGGCGAGCACAGAGCCGTCACCGCCGCCCATCGTCCCGGCACGAACGTATCAGATGTCACTGTAGGGTTTATGGCACTATTGTAGGGGAGGGCTTGCTCTGAACGCAGCTCTTGTACTACTCCTGAACTCCAAACTGCTGATGTTGACACGTGTGCGTCCCAAAGGAGCTGATTGTTATTTAATGTACCTCTCAAGCGAGAGAAACAATTGCAGGTCAACTCAGAGAGTATTTGAAAGCAGGACTTCAGATCAGTGTTTGATGTTTTAGAAAAAAAAAAAAAAGTTAAAAGGATTCAAATTAAAAAGATCCTTGGCTGCAGGCAGCAAAACAGCTGGACTTATTTAAAACCATTTGTTTTTCAAGTTTGCTCTTTTTTTTATATATATATATATTTGATTTTTTCTTCTTTGTTTGAGTCGGATGCAGTAGCACTTTGGTATTGAAAAGAATCGAAGAATTTCCATTGTCAATAAGGTCGTTTTTGTGCAGGAAATAGGGAGTGTTTCAAGAGATCTCAGCAAAAGCCCAAAATGTCCTTGTTAAAACACACACATGGCCTTGTGCTTCTCATTTAATGGAACGTCCTTTATGAGTTTCCAGAGTTTGCTCTGAACAAAAAAAAAAAAAANCTGCTGGAAAACAGATCCGTTCCTGGACAGGGCTCACCTGGAAAGCTCCAGAAAAGCCAAGGCCTGGACAAACCTTCCATTTCCATCTTGTGGGAGAAGAGGAGGGGTTTTTAAAGGTGGTGTAGCCCATGCCGTGCCCTGTAGTAAATCTACAAGGGTTTTGCTCAGAGCAGGGCGAGCACAGAGCCGTCACCGCCGCCCATCGTCCCGGCACGAACGTATCAGATGTCACTGTAGGGTTTATGGCACTATTGTAGGGGAGGGCTTGCTCTGAACGCAGCTCTTGTACTACTCCTGAACTCCAAACTGCTGATGTTGACACGTGTGCGTCCCAAAGGAGCTGATTGTTATTTAATGTACCTCTCAAGCGAGAGAAACAATTGCAGGTCAACTCAGAGAGTATTTGAAAGCAGGACTTCAGATCAGTGTTTGATGTTTTAGAAAAAAAAAAAAAAGTTAAAAGGATTCAAATTAAAAAGATCCTTGGCTGCAGGCAGCAAAACAGCTGGACTTATTTAAAACCATTTGTTTTTCAAGTTTGCTCTTTTTTTTATATATATATATATTTGATTTTTTCTTCTTTGTTTGAGTCGGATGCAGTAGCACTTTGGTATTGAAAAGAATCGAAGAATTTCCATTGTCAATAAGGTCGTTTTTGTGCAGGAAATAGGGAGTGTTTCAAGAGATCTCAGCAAAAGCCCAAAATGTCCTTGTTAAAACACACACATGGCCTTGTGCTTCTCATTTAATGGAACNCCCCTGTTGTAGCATTTCCATAGTTGGACTCTCACCTTTTCAGTACCCTAAAAAAAAAGTCTCTCATCACTGAGCAGCAGCTCTGTTGCAGAATCCATCCAACACATTCTGTGCCATTCAAATCCTAATTTATTACAGCTCTCAGTTAAAATCATAATGGATTACAGCTCTCCCATCTGCCTTGTGACTGGACCACCAAAGTGCCCAGAGCTGGAAGTGAAAACACAGCAGGGAGGGAGAGGAGAGGAGCTTGGAGGAGCCAGGAAGGGCCAGGTGACCTGGAGAGGGAATTTTAACAAAAGCATGGAGTGACAGGACAAGGGGGGGGTATTAAGATGAAGGAGGACAGGGTTAGATGGGATATTTGGAATAAATTCATCCCTGGGAGGGTGGGCAGGCCCTGGCACAGGGTGCCCAGAGCAGCTGTGGCTGCCCCTGGATCCCTGGCAGTGCCCAAGGCCAGGCTGGACACTGGGGCTGGGAGCAGCCTGGGACAGTGGAAGGGGTCCCTGCCATGGCAGGGGTGGGATGGGATGGGCTTTAATGTCCTTTCCAACCCACACCAATCCATGATTTGATGATTCCATGAGGTCAGCCCGGTGGCAGAAGTGAGGTTGTTGTGGTCACCGAGGTGAGGTCAGTGTGGTCACCACACTCCAGGCCTGTGGGACACCACAACCTCCTTCCCGCCCCTTTTAGCCCCCACCTTGGAAGCTAAAAAATCAGGGATTCACAGGAACGGGGAGCTGGCACCTCTCAGCCTGGAGCTCACACCCTAAATCAAACATTTCTTATTTCTGTGCCTCTACTTTGTCTCCTCTCATCCTAAAGGGGAGGTTTAATTTGGCTCTCCCTGGTGTGAACAGAAGGAGGAAATACAGAACTGGTCACCACCACATTTCCCTGTGTCCTTAGTGACACTTTCCTGGAATTTCCCAGGGTTTCCCATGTGATTATTGCCAGCAACCAAATTTTGGAGTCCAGCCCCTCTGGGTATGTCCAGCACTGCAGAGGAAAGGAAAATCCAAGTTCATTATCCCTGGCGATTAAGCTGTTTAATCACTGTGGGTTTCAGTGTAGTCACTCATCAGAAACCACAGTTTACTCAAATATTTGGTTTTGTAGCCATCACTGAAGATGGCAAAATTTTTCAAGGCTGTGAAAATGCTCTCACATCTTTCCTCTTGTATCTTAAGAGCACTTAATAGGCAGGAAAAAAGACATTTGGATAAAATATTTCCCCTGTCCCCAAATTAGAGTGTACAAGTATCTATTTTTATATGAATATCATATATATATTTATATAGTTTTATCATCCTGGGAGCTGAATGGAATCAGAAAAACAGAATTACTGTGCTTCTGCTCTGGCGCTGCAGTCAGCAGAGTGCTTTAGCTACCCTCCCCTCCCAAAATCCAGCTCATGGCAGTCCTCACTCTCAGCTTGGGTGCTCCTTTCACAAGGCAAAACTCCTTGTCCATGTCAAACATCTTCAAAATAAATTTTGCTGGCTCTGAGGACAAATATTTCCCTCTCCATCAACATTTAAACTCATTTAAGAGCTCCTGCTCGCTCCCAGGGCATCGGAGAGGAGCTTTAGTGCAGGGAGAAGAGGATGCAGAGAGCATCCCTGCTGTGAAGGGTTTGATTTGTGGGATGATGCCAAATTCTCTGCCGGGAAGGAGAGAAATCCTCCCCTCCAAACGGCCCAGAGCCTTTGCCAAAGTGTCCCAAATTTCCTGCGCTCTTGAAACATTCACTGCTGCTTCCTGGGTGACCTTTTCCATGGGTGTGTTTGAAATTCAGGGAGAGGTGGATCCGTTTTCTGTCCTCGGAGCAAAACTCTGCCTTGTTTTCCTGCCTTGTAATATTTTCCCGTTTGATTTTTGTTCCCCTTGCTGGGTCAGTCCCAACCACTTGGTGTTTCTTCCTCCTTGTCCTAAGAGGGTTGCATCCCCAGAGTTACTTGTATTTATGTCTGTAAATAGATTTTCCAAAGCTTCCTAGCCAAAATATTTAGTGCTTGTAATTACTCTGCATTTTTCTCATTTTTCTGTGTTTTTAATGAACTTACCTTTGTGTTTGCTGAAATACTGTAGTGAGACTTATTTCTTTTCCCAATTAGTTATTTTTAGGCTTCAAGAGGAACTACATTTTATTCACTTTTTAAAACAGTTATAGC
Source organism: Daphoenositta chrysoptera (assembly GCA_013397915.1). NCBI lineage: Eukaryota > Metazoa > Chordata > Aves > Passeriformes > Daphoenositta > Daphoenositta chrysoptera. The sequence goes on from VZRO01005379.1 coordinate 43,968, forward strand.
ATGGTCTCTATCCAACATCCTTCACTTTTTTTTTGTGGTAGGGGAGAAACAAACGTGGAAAAAAAAAAAAACAAACTGTGGGTTATTTGTGGTATTTGGGGTTGGACAATTCCAGCTCTTTTTAAAACCAAAATTTCTGTGTGAGGTGGTGAGGCTGAGGGGGGACACAACCCCATCAGAGTGGCACCAAAGGGAATTTGTTCAGCATTTTCTGGCTATGTTTACAAAACAGAGGCTGCAGCATCCTGCAACAGCCCCGTTTTCCCTTTCACGCTGAACTTTTCCAGAAGGGGAAACCACCAGGTCGGGGATTTTTTTGGGGGGTTGATTTTTCTTCCTGGGAAGGGAGGGAGGGCAGGGGGTGGCTGCTGATTTTTGGAACCAGATAGGAAAAGAGAAGAGAGTCGATGTTTTCCCCACTCCAGGAGTCTCTGGGAGCACCCAGGGCATCCTGGCTGTCCGTGGGGATGGCCGTGCCCAGCGCCACAGGAGAATCCACTGCAACTACCCAGGGCAGCTGGACTGCTGCAGGAGTTCTGATGAACTCTGTTCTTCCTTTGCTTTCTTTCTTGCTTTGTACCACAGTTTCCTCTGTAAATTCAGTATCATAACTAGTGTGGATGACAAATAAAATGTTTGACGAGTAGGCCTGTGGTGCATTCTTTTATCAACCCTCTCAGGAAAAAGGAGCTGTCAGGAGGAGGGTGCTGGCTGTGTGTTGCTCACAACATCAGAAATAGGTTTTGGTGGGGTTTTTTTTAATGATTTCTTTCCTTTTTTTGGCAAAATGGTGTTTTCCTGCTGTGGAGTAAGCTGGTGAAAGGCCTGAAATCCAATGGGACACCAGAGCAGGAGGGAAATTTACAGTGAGGCCCTGGCACAGGGTGCCCAGAGCAGCTGTGGCTGCCCCTGGATCCCTGGCAGTGCCCAAGGCCAGGCTGGACACTGGGGCTGGGAGCAGCCTGGGACAGTGGAAGGTGTCCCTGCCATGGCAGGGGTGGCACTGGAGGGGCTTTAAGGTCCCTTCTAATCCACAGCATTCCATGACTCCATGAAATGAGATTTTGCATCTACAGAAGTCCAATAATTGCATTTTATCCCTGGCTTCTCGATTAAATTTCAGTATTTCAGATTCATCTACAACTCTTATTTTTCTTCACCTTTCCCTTCTTGAATTGGATCCTTTTTGCTGCTGATGGATTGACACTTCCTTGAGGAGCACCAAAACAGAGTTTAAGGTCGTGTTACTTAAAAGATTTGGGTTTTTTTCTCTTTAAAGAAGTAAGGAAACAGAAGTGTTAATGAAATATTACTATGGGTGTACTAAGCTTTCAAAATGAGAAAAATATATTGAATATATTTCGTTTTGAAAGCCTCTGTATCCAGGCATATGAGGATATATAAAAAAAACCATTCTAATACTGGCCTTGCACAACATTCTGCATGATATTAAAGAAGTTTTCAGTAATATCCTTCTACACAATAATCAGGGAATCACAGAATGGTTGGGGTTGGAAGGGACATTAAAGATTTCCCAGTTCCAAGTCCTTCCAGACTTTCCAGAGCAGGTTGTTAGATATTATCTATATAATTTATAGATATAATTTATATATACACGGATTGGCTTTCAGCTGCTCCTCTCAGTGAAGCGAAAAAACAGCTACAAAGCAAAGTATTAAAGGTGCATTTTTCTTCTGACAGCTCACAGAGTAACCCTCCATCTCCCAAACCACAATCCATATTATCTATTTAAAATTAGGGCCAAAGCACTAAAAGAAAGCAGTGACTGAATTCCCGGTGCCTCTTTAAAAGCAGAAATGTTGGCACCCCAATCTCCAATGGGGCATTCCAGACCACTGTTCACCGAGGCTTCCCGACATTTCTTTCCAGCAGGATCCTAAAATTTTGCATTTATATTTTTGAAGAGACTCCCCTACAGATTCCTCCCCTCACCCTGTGAAACCCAAGAGCCCTTCTCTCGAGGCGGCTGATGAGGCAGAGCACGCGGTTATTCTGTCTCTGGTTTTGACACGCAGGAAGAGAAGCCACAAATAGCGATAGTCAAAACAAACCCAAAAATATGACACCCAAGGGCATCTCAGCAGAAATATTTGCTGCTGGGGTTTGAAGACTGGGCAGAGAAAAGAGCAGGATGCTGGAATTTGGAGATTGTGCAGAGAACAGAGCAGGCTGCTGGGTTTTGGGGACTTTGCAGAGAACAGAGCAGGCTGCTGGGTTTTGGGGACTTTGCAGAGAACAGAGCAGCAGAGTTCTGGTTGTGGAGAGGAAGGGAAAGGTGTCAGATTGCCGTGGCCACTTTGAGCAGATCCATGGATCCCACTGCCTGTCCGTGTGGGGAAGGCTGTGTCTTCCTCCCTTGCCTCAGCTGGGCTGAGGAGAATCCCTCCTACCCCCAAATTCCCAGTTTCCAGAGCATTCCAGACCAGTGGCAGCTGCTCGCTGCTGGGTGAGGGGAGGCAGCGGGGGCAGCTCCCTCTCCTGCCGCTCTGCCTTCCCCCTGCCCAGGGCGGCTGGAAAAGAGGGAGCTGAGATCCCATGGGAAGACAGGGCAGCCCTCTGGGACCCAGAGGTGACCCCACCACACCAGTTTGGGCAACTGGGAACGTCCAGCTCAACCCTCCCGCTGTGGCTGCTCCAGAGGGAGGAGGGAAGGGCACGGGAGGTGATGAAGAGCGAGGCTGGAGGCTGCTGGTGGTGAGAGCAGGGGCTGCCAAGGGTGAATGCAAAACGTTGTTGACTTCTTGTGGCACTTCCCACCCAGCTTCTAATCAGCTTTAATTACAAAGGCCACTGTCTGGGGTGTTCTCCCACGCGGCTGCCTTTGACTTGTGCAGTGAGGGCTCATTAAGCACCATCAGCCCTCAAGGCATCGTCCAGCTCCACGCAGGTGTCCTGGAAAAATAACCCAGGTGTGTTTCCAGCTCCTGGAAAAATAACCCAGGTGTGTGTCCAAATTCACTGGGACATCCCAGGTCTGTGTCCAGCTCCACGCAGGTGTCCTGGAAAAATAACCTGGGTGTGTGTCCAGCTCCTGGAAAAATAGCCCAGGTGTGTGTCCAAATTCACTGTGATGTCCTGGAAAAATAACCCAGGTGTGTTTCCAGCTGTGGAAAAATAACCCATGTGTGTATCCAGCTCCTGGAAAAATAACCCATGTGTGTGTCCAGATCCTGGAAAAATAACCCAGGTGTGTTTCCAGCTGTGGAAAAATAACCCGGGTGTGTGTCCAGCTCCTGGATAAATAACCCAGGTGTGTGTCGAAATTCACTGGGATGTCCTGGAAAAATAACCCAGGTGTCCAGCTCCTGGAAAAATAACCCGGGTGTGTGTCCAGATTCACAGGGATGTCCTGGAAGAAAACCCAGGTGTGTGTCCAAATTAACAGAGATGTCCTGGCAAAATTACTCAGGTGTGTGTCCAGCTCCTGGAAAAATGACCCCGGTCCGAATTCACAGGGATGTCCTGGATAAATGACCCCGGTGTGTGTCCGAATTCACAGGGATGTCCTGGATAAATGACCCCGGTGTGCCCGGGGGTGCCCACAGCTTCTCCCCCTTCCAGTGGCACCTCACCACGCCTGGATCCGGTGGCAGGAGCGAGATCCCTTTCCCCCACAGGCCTGGAATGCCGGTTCCTGGCTCCGCGTGTGTGGCCCCGGAGCAGACAACAAAGTGCATTATCTGCTCCCAGACGGAGCTTGTTCACAACCTGCAGAGCTCAGAAATCTGTCCCTGCTGCAACTGCTGGGCTGCAGGGCCTGCTAATGGCCCTGTGGTTTCCAGACATGACTAAAATGTGACTCAGCCCAGCCTTGTAAAAGGGCCAAAAATACAATTTTTCTTTGTCCCCGCACCTTTTTGCATCACTGAGTTTCTTACAGGGCTGCGAGACGGGTCGGGAATATCTCAATTATTACTCCTTCTTCTCCCTGGAAGAACCTTCGCTCCCTGTTTTTACCTTTGTAGAGAGCTCACAATAACTTTGCCACCGGGATGCCCTGTGGAGCAGGACTTTTAAGTGTAGGCAGGAAAGGAATGTCCGAATTCCAGCTCATCCCAGCTCCTGCCTGCTGGGGGAGGGAGGCACAGCGTAGATAAAAGCATGTTTAACCCTGAGGAGAAGGAAAATAAAAGCCCAGAACCTCCAGGTCCCCATTGGAATGTCTAGCTACTGAATTAGGAAGCTTGTTTGCTGGTTTTAGGTTACAGGGACACCTAGAAGTCTCCCAGACTGGATTAGTCAGCACGAGTCACTGTCTGGGAATTGTTTGGGTTTTTCGAGAGGAGGATAAAACAATTTAGGGAGAAAATCTAATAGACAGATTTCAAACACAGCCTGCTTTCAGAGCAGGGAGGGGGCAGCTCTGTGCTGAGGGCTTTAGAAAATGCTCCTTCCTGAGGGAAGGGAGGCTGGCAAAAGAGGGAACCTGCTCGCTGCCGACACGGAATTGTTTCCTGGAGCACGCAAAAAGTGCCTCTGGCTGTTTTACTTCCAAATGCCTCAAACAGGAACAGCTGTAGCTTTTCTGGGAAGGCTTCAGTGGCAAATTTACACTTGACACATCCTGTGAGCAGAGGAGAGACCCGGGCACAGCTCCTCGGGAGCTCTCTGGCAGCCGAAAGTGCTTCACGACACCACCAGGTTTATTCCTGCTGGATTCCCATTTATTTCCCTGTTTTCTCACACCAGAATCCCTCAGGACCGAGACTTCCCAGTTCGTAGAAACACAGAACGGTTTGGCTTGGAAGGGACCTGAAATTCCTTGAAAATCAGTGAATTTTCAGTGAAACAGCAAAATCCCTGCATGAAGCCCCTGTGGCAAACCTCACCCTTCCTTTCTTAAATGAGTTGCTCTTAAACAAGGTTATTTCACACAGGAATGTTTCCAGTTTCATTTTTGCCCCATAAATCTGTTGCTAAATTTGTGGAGAGGGGGAGAAAATCTTCCCGCTTTTTTTGGAATTCTAATCCCTCCTCTTTGATACTTCTCCAGCTTCCTGCAGACAGGAGCACGGAGATGTCAGCCCAGCACGGGTAACTTTGAGGGATGTGTGATCCCAGCCAGCCAACACCAGCGTGTCCATCCCATGGGAATTACAATTTTGGGGCTGGATCAGTGGAAGTTGTTCTATTTTAGAGCAGAAAATCAAAACTTTCTGCACATGGCAAACATCTGTCAGTGTGGTCCTGAAAAATTGTTCAGTATGAAACAAAATAAAATGATGAATAATCTTCGCTGCCAGAGGCTGGAGCCTGCCAGTCCTGGGAATGCTGGTCCTTCGGGATCCTCACTTTGTGCAAGCAGCAGGACAAGGCTGGGTGAGCCAGCACATTGCACCACAGCCCATCCCAAGGGTGTCCAAGCATCCCCAGGTGCGAGAGACCAAAATCCAGGGATTTTTGGTTAATTTTCAGTGCTCTCCAAACCGTGGCTGTGACCCCACGGGGTCACCTGGGTGACCTTGCAGCCCCCTAAGATATTAAAGGTGCAGATATTTTGCCTTGTAGTGCCTTTCCCAGTGTGATTGGTCTGAGTGGATTTTTGGGATCCTTTTGTGTACTGCCCAGCCTCCCTGGGTCTTCAGCCATATCACCTGCTGGAAAATGTTTGTCTCCTTTCTCAGTGTCCCATGGACAAGCGGGACATTTTCAGCTTCCTAAAGTCTTCCACGCACCTTAATTCTAATTGAGACACCACGTGTTATGTTCAAGAAGTTTCCAAGTGTTCCTTCAGGCAGTGTGGTTCCACTAAAGATGAGAAATGGGTCACTCGTGGAGTCCCCTCTGTGTGGGTGGTGAATTTTGTCACTGTCACGACTACAGAGCACTCAGAAAAGAGTGGGGGGAAGAGAGAGACCCCTCCAGACACTTCCGTGAGGGATGGTTTTGTGCGTGTTTGCAGTAATAGCGACAGGGATATTGAGATTTGCCTCCCACACGAAAATGGTTTCAGTGGCACAGGAGGGAAGGAGGAGTTGGGGGAGAAGAGGGGGCAAGCAAGAGGTCAAATTTACTCCAAATCTTTAAACAAGCAAAATTGTATTTCCAATCTCTTATCCCTCCCAGGAGGATATTGCAATTAGGAAAAAGGAAAAAAAGCTCTAGGAGGAAAAACAACCCAGTTCTGCTAAAAGAATGAGGTTTTTCGTTGTCTGTTTAAGAGATGCAAGAACAGTCCCCAAATTCTGGCTTCTCCAGTTGTAAAAAGCTGGGGGAAAAAAATTAAACTAAACGAAACAAAACGAAACAAAATGAAACAAAATGAAACGAAATGAAACCAAACCAAACCAAAAACTCCTGAATGTTTTTTTCTATCCCTGATAAAACAAATGTGTCAGAGCTAAACTATCCGAGGAATTAGGTTGTCTTCTGCGATGCTGATGAAGGCAAATAACGCAAGGGGAAGAATAACCTCCTTTTCTCACAGCTGCTGCTCAGCACTTCTCTGAATTCGATTGCTCAGGTGCCTCTTTTCTCCTCTGTACCACCACTCACACACTCTGTGGATGGAGCTTTCTGACTTCTGTTTGCTGAGTGATGCATTTTAGCACAGACTGTACCTAACTCAGGGTTTTCCCTGGCTTCTCCACTTGCTGGAGCAAAATCCCTCCCTTCCTGTGCCTCGGTCTCCTCCTCGCACGGTTGCCACTGATCTTTGAGAAGCCCTTTGAGCTCCGTGGATGAAAAGGTTCACAGAGGGGAGGTTGTTGTTATTGTTGTCTCCACTATAAAAACACATCCATAAATCATATTTCAGGAATAGTGAAGCAGGTTTCATTGGCTCCAGAGCTGGGTGACTGAACAGAGAAGAATTTCCTTCTTTGGCATTTTCCCCTACTTTTAATAACTTTGAACTCTTGCTTTAGATCTTGTTTACATTAGGCTGGTTCAGTAACTGAGTGTCTCCCTCCAGCAATTGTCTCCTCTTCCCCACCTTCCTCAGGTATTTGGTTTAGGTACCAAACATCTGACTCAGGTCTTCCTGGAGAATGGCTGAGCTGGGGTGGGTGGAAGAAGAAATTATTCTTCCCTGTCGGATAGGAGAGGGACTTAACGGGGAAAGAGGCAGAGGCCACGACTGTCATGGACACAGGCCTTGGGAACAAAAAACATCTTGGCTCTTACCACACCCTCTTGAAATGTTAAACACAAACTGTACAGATGGCATTGCTGAAAACATTTGGGGCAGAGGATGGGAATGGCTCCTTCTAAGCTGAACAGGCTCGGGGGCTGAAAAGGTCACAGCTCTGCTCTGGGCTGGGGCGGGCTCACCCCAGGCCCGGGGACAGCTTTGGCACCACAGTGTGAGAAGGATTTAAAGCTCTTAGAGAGCGTCCAGAGGAGGGACACAGAGGTGGGGAAGGGTCTGGAGGGGCCACATGAGGAGCAGCTGAAGGACCTTGGATTGTCGACCTGGAGAAAAGGAGACTGAGAGGAGCTGCTTTGGGGTCTGCATCTTCCTCCCAAGCGGCAGCTCCGAGCTCTGCTCCTGGGCCAGGGACAGGACCCAGGGAGCGGCTGGAGTTGGGCCAGGGCAGGCTCAGGCTGGAGAGCAGGGAAAGGCTCTTCCCCCAGAGGGTGCTGGCACTGCCCAGGCTCCCCAGGGAACGGGCACGGCCCCGAGGCTGCCAGAGCTCCAGGAGCCTTTGGGCACCGCTGCCAGGGATGCCCAGGCTGGGGCTGGTGGGGGTCTGGGCAGGGACAGGGCTCAGGATCCTTCTAACCCAGGATATTCTCTAACTCTGCGAGTTCCACCCGTGCAATTCTGCAACACAGAAGCAGAACCCCCCAGGGACAGCACGGCTGCCCCTGCTTCAGTCCGGCTCTGCGAGGCTGGGGCAGGGGAAGGATGAGGCTGCTCGGAGCCCGGCCTGGCCGGTCCTGCCAGAGCGGGGCTTCTGCTCGGCCCCATCAGCGACAACATCCCGGGCGGAGCGCAGGCGGGAGGGGGAGAGGGCAGGACGGCCGGGAAGAGGCTCCCGGTGTGAAGTGGCTGCTGTGACTCGCTGGAATCCCCGGCAGATGGAGCTCGACTCCGGGCGATGCTGCCTCAGCCTCCCTCGCTCTGCGTGCCCGGGACAAGGAGCAGCGCGGGGAAACAGCTCCGCCAAACCCAGCCCGGGCGCTGGAGCGCAGCAGCCAGCACGGGATCACTGAATTATCAGGGTTGGCAGAGCCCTTCAGGACCATCCAGTGCCACCCCGGCAGCACCAGCATCACCCCAAACCCTGTCCCCAAGGGCCACATCCAGACTCCTCCTGAGCACTCCCCCAGACAGTGACTCCACCACTCCCTGGGCAGCTCATCCCAAGGCCTGACCTCTCTTCCAGGGCAAATTTTCCCTCCTATCTCCTCTGAACCTCCCTCTTCCCATCCTCTTCCCTCCTCAGCCAGGCTGATGTGGAAACAAGAGCNTCCCACAGACAGTGACTCCTCCACTCCCTGGGCAGCCCATCCCAAGGCCTGACCACTCTTCCAGAGAAATTTTATTTTCCAGTCTCCAAGCTGAGCCTCCCCTGGTGCAATTTGAGGCCATTTCCTCTCCTCCTTTCCCTTGGGACACGGCAGCAGAGCCCGACCCCCCCTCACTGCCCCCTCCTGTCAGGGAGTTGTGCAGAGCAGTGAGGGCCCCCTGAGCCTCCTCCAGCTAAACAACCCAAGGGGTGGAGATTTCCCCCAAACCTGGCAGCCACTCACCTCCGTGATGTTTCCCTCTCAGTGGGGCTGGAAGACAACTGAGGTTTGGGTTTATTATTTACTCTCAGGCTGCCCTTTCAAGGGGTTATCACCCTCCATGCAGAGCAATGGCCCCTCAGAGCAACAAGAAACTGGAATTAAATAGAAATAATTATCACAGAATGCTAGAATCAAACTTTGACCTAGAACATATCCCATATCTCATGCTCCCAGCTCAGGCACAGAGGCTGGGTTGTGTATCTTAGGAAAAAAGTGAGAAACACAGTGATACTTATTCCTGATGAGCACTCCAAAACCAAGAGCAGATTATCTGGCCCTGCTGTTCCCCTGAACAACAAAAATCACAACTCACAACTAAAAGTCGTGAAAAACCCAGCAAACGCCTTATGCCAACACGAGGCCTTTGTTCCCAAGAGCAGCTCTCTTTCCCGGCATGAATCTGCGAGGGTGTCACCGCCCACCCCGGGGTGGCACGGGGGGCCACCAGGGCCGGGTGTCCCCGGGCTGCCGGCAGCCCCCGCGGCG